>JABUQX010129747.1:0-37284 GCA_015478945.1 Trachelipus rathkii
CAACAGGAGAGAGGATAAAGAAAAGGGAGATTTTATGTACTGGATTACTCCTTTATCTCTCATAGATTAATCGCTGCGAAGAATGTAAAAGAGTTGGGTCTCTGGTCGCGCTAGGGTTATAGGGAACGACGGGGGAGACTTCGTGACTATCTCCTATTATGTGATGTTACTTCCCTTAATATATATATAAATAAATAAAAAAATAAAATGAAACAAAATTATCATGGATAAAAATAGTATCCATGATATTACAGAAGCAACATTGATGGCCTTTTGCTCTTCTTTTCTATTGGAGTTTTAATTTTTAACACGTCACATGTTTTTTTTGGTTAGACGATTAATGGGTTCATATATTACGATATATTTCGATATTATGTACATTTTTTATGTTGATATCTTATACTTATATAATGGGAAATAGTGCCATATATTATATATTATTATATTATTATATAATATATTATATATTATATATTGATATTATATATATTACTTATTATATATATTATCTGATAAGGTTATATATATGTATATTATATATATCTAATAATTAGTATATTAGTATTGTTTTATATAGATATTAATATATGATATATATTTATTAATATACATATATAATAGTTATATCTTTTATTTATATATATATTTCTTACTTACTTTTATTACTATTATTATAATTATATTTATTTTATATATATTATAATTATATTAATATTAATATATATATATATATATTAAATGTTATATTATATTATTTATAATTAAAATTTTATATAATAGTTATATATAGTTATTTAATATTAATATATTTTATCCAAACCTTAAATCCCTACACATTAATGTTTTATATTATATAAAATTAAATAGATTGTGTGTTTTTGTTGTATTTAAATATATATACTTAAATCTGGGCTATATTTGAGCTGGCTAGCAGGATTGAACGCGTATGTGCTGAACCTAATACGATCTAGCGATGTAAATAATAAAGAATAATTTTGTCATCGTGGCGTAGTTTGGTATCAATGCACACTATGCGCGTTTCTATCTGCTAGGTAGATCCAGGTTAAAATTTACCAGAGGGTGAATAGCTTTAGAAGGGGTTTATTTTATATTATATTATAATACTTTATTTGCACTTAGCGGTTTTAAATGCAGTTAATAACCTTAAAATCTTATAATATTTTATTCTATATAATGTTTATCCTACCCAATTTATAAGCCTATAGTCATAATTAAACCGATTGAGTAAGTACTTAATTCTTAATATAATATATATAACTATTATTGTAATATAAGGTTATTATATCATATATTCCAGTCTCAATATATATAGTCTAACCTATATTATATATTTAATTAATTATTATATTATTATTTATACATCATAATATATTTTAAGTATGATATAGTACTAGGGTGACTAGGGGTAGGTTTTAAATATAGATATATGGGCGAAGGTTAGAGCAAATTTAGCGGGGGTGTGCAATTTATTACCCTAACCTACTTACTATTTCTATTACTTTATATATATATTCTTAATTATATATTTAGTGATTCACCAGAGTGATATTTGGCCGGAGGCCGGACCTTTTTCACTATTGTATATTTCTGATGAAAATATCAATATAGTTATTATATTAATATATCATTATACTTTTATTTAATTCTATATTATATATTATATGAGTTATTGTTATTTCGTAGCTTAAAACTATATTATATCCACACTATCAATATAAACAATTTGCTAGATGGCTATACTGATAGATAGTAGACTCGGGATGTCCATATAAGTAGGTTTCTGAACTATTTAATTTAAAGATATATATATTATAAGATAAACATAAACATAAAATATATGTATTACTTTTGTATTCTTTTATATTAATTGCAATATGAACTTATTTCCATAGTAAGAGAGAGAGAATAGAACAGAACAGGATAAGAGAAATGTAAGAGATAAGAGGAGAGAAGGAAGAGAAAGAGAGGAGAGGAGAGAGAGATAAGGAAGAAAGAACGCCTGCAGAGTAAGAATATTATTATTATTAATGATTATTATATTTTTAATTTAATTATTATATTATTATTATTTAATTAATTATTATATATAATTTATATTAATAAATTATTATTTATTAGATATTATCTGATATATTATTATTATCTCTTATTATTATTAATGATTACAACTAAGAGACCTGAGCAATCAAAAATCAGTTACAATACTCGCAAAGTGAGTAAATATCTAGTAGTGTTATTTATGATGATTATAATTATATATATACTATAATAGTCATTAACTTGCATACTTCATAAAATTTTGACATTTGTTTATCTAAAATTAGGGCGGTTCAAAATATAAAGAAAGAAATCATATTTTAATCATTTTAATCTTTAATATGATTATTGATATTAATATATTCAATATTAATGTTATATTATTAATATATATTTTACAGTATATATATATTATAATGAATGAATTATATATTATAATATTAATTATTATTATTATTATTATTTAATATATTTATTAATTATTAATATTATTTTAAAATATAATATAAATGGATAACTAAAAGTATGATGTATAAGAGAGATATTGACTTATACTATGCTCCTGGGATAATACTCGTAATAATGATTAATAAAGTGCATATAATATATATAATTATAAGTATTATATATTATAATTATATATTATTAATTTAATATTATATATTAAACTTATAATTAATTATATATATTATATATATTAATTATTACTATATAATATATATTAATATTATATTATATTATAATTATATATAGTACGTATATATATATTATTATATATATATATATATATATATATTATATATTAATATTATTAATTTATGAAATAATTATTATTATTATATATATATTATTTAATATATTATAAATATTATATTAATATATATATGTATTATATTATATATATTTATATATATTAGTTTAATTAATTATATAATATTAATATATTATATAATAAGTACTATAATATTGATATATATAATATATATATTATTCTATAATTTCTATCATATATATTATTTATATATTAGATTAATATATTATATATAATTTAATAATTTAATATTATTAAATTTATATATATAATTATATTTATTATATATATATTTATTAATTATCTATAATAACGTATATATTAATATATATATAATTATAATTATTATTAATATAATTATTATTTTAATAAGTTTTATATATATATATTATTTATACTTATTAATATGATTTATATTATGTTATATATTATATAAATATATATTAATATTAGATATATTATATATTATTATATATTAATTTTATATTATATATATATAATAATATAATAATATAATATAAAATATATTATACTCTATTATAATTATAATAATATATATTATTTAGTTATAGTATTATATATATTAATATATATATTAATATATATTATTATAATTATTTATATTATTAATTTATATAGTATACATTATATATAAATATTATATAATTTTATATATATATTATTATATTTAATATATATTATCTATTAATATAATATTATATAATTTATTATATTATTATATATATATTTATATATTTATATTATATATTATATATATATATATATATATTATATTTATATATTATCAAAATCTATTTATACATATTTTATTTATATTACTTATATTATATATATATTATATTATATTATTATATTATTTATATATTATATTATTCAATATTATTTATAATATATATATTTATAATAATTTAATATATATATATATATTATAATTGTATTATATATATATATGTGTATGTGATAAAGTTTGAATAATAAAAACGTATAATATTATTTATTTAACTGCCATATATTATTTTTAATTCAAATCAAATATAGTTTTCGTTTCTAAAGTAATAAAAGATTTACGAAATGTTTATTTTATTTAAAATGTATATAAGAATTGATATGTGAAGTACTCAAGTCTTATATTAATTCACATAATAAAAGTTAAAGATTAGAAAATATTTTTTACCATCCATGAATTTAAATTACGTCCTATTTAGAAGATGATAAGAATTATATGTATGTTTATGCATTATTAAGTATACAGATATATTTTATACAATTATGCGGACCCATTTTTAATAAGATATTATTTTTTTTAATTATCTTTAAATTAAAGAAGAAAAAAAATTAATATTAGTTATATCATAACCTTCAAATAATTTGATTAATAATAATTTTGTAACGTGAATAACCAAATTAAGAGAGTATATTAATAAAAATGAATAATAGTAATTATAAATTAATAACAATAATATCGCTATCCATTTTATATATTATTTTAGTTGGAAATTCTATACATGATGTGTAACGACGAGTATAGTTATGATGATTCGGATGAGAGATGAGGTAGAGAAGAAGGGGAGAGAGCAGAATGTTGAAGGTACTAGTTATTGGATAATGATAAGATAGCGAGACTTTCCTGGAAATAAGAAGCTTTTTAGAAGAGAGTTTATTGATAAGGGTTAAAATACAGAGCACGATGTAGGTAAATTTGTTTTAAAGAATAATGGATTTGGTTGATAAGTTGATTCGGAGATATAAGTACAGGGTAAGCTTAGTACATCTATGGTGCAGCTGGCTATATGATTTGCTGCACTGGCTCATGGCCTCTACTAAACGACTATGGGGTTTTCTATAATAAAATGAGATATTCTTCGGTGGAATAAATTGAAAGAGAGAGTTATAATAAAATAATTATAACGTGATTGATTATATATAGAGTTTCTGACAAAGAACATCATTCTCACATTGATATATACATATATAATTATCAATTAACTAATACGTAGTATTATTATGATTAAGATATTGCTTGTTTGATATTTACTTTAAATTAATATTAAAACTATATTAAATATTTATTAATAGTTAGTCAGAATATGTTACTCGATTTATTCATAAATGAATATATTTAGTAAGTAATTATCATATTTTCACTATTATAATTTAAATGTCGTTATCATTTTGAAAGAAAACTTACCCATTAGTACAATAATAATTTGTAATTTTGCACAATATCTTTGAAATTATTTATTCACGTATTTTCCCTTTATCTATATATTATATTATATTTTAATAATTAAAAATAAAGATATTTGATTAATAATTCTTACTTATTTCTAAACCTTGGGTGGATAACATCTGATATAAGAAAGTAGTTATATATTATTTTTTTAGTGGTTTTTCTTGTACAATTATTGGCCTTTATTGTCCAAATTTCAGTAGTTAAACATTATTGATTTGTTGATGGAGAGACACAATGATGTTGACTGAATAAATGAATGTCATACTTTTTAATAAAAAATTCATTTTGTAAAGTTAACTTATAATGCTTAATATAACCATACTTCACTCGAGGAAAAACTATATTTGCACATTTATGTTGACTCTCTAATAATGAGTTATGGAATTAGGCTATATAGATATACCTAGGTTATGGCATATATTACAGTAATGTATTAACTAATTAAGATTCTCTAAGTTTCTTGGTCTAGTCATAATAGACTCTTACCGATAACATTATTATTAGATATACTTTTAAAGATTTATAAATTCTTTTAGATTTTTTAAAAAATTACATAAATATAAAAGAGTTAGATATTAAAAAGTTTCTTTTTTTATCTTAGCTGCTCTTAGATATCTATTATCTCTATACTAATAATTTTTGGATAATCATAATATTTTTTATTTTATATAATAAATAATTTAAACTTTTCTTATTTGTGAATAAAATAGACCTTTTATAATATTATATATAATTATTTATTAGTTGAAGAATAATTAATAGCATATGCAATAAATATGAACTATAATTATTCGTACATGATTATTAAATCAATACGTGATTATAATGTTGGAGCTTCCTTGACACTGATAGAATGAATAGCTGACATGTTGCTAGTTTTATGGGTGGAGTATTACATTATAACTAAGTTTGGATCTACAGATGTAGAGATATATTTAAATTATCATATTTTATATTGGTTAATAATTAATGTTAAAAAAAAATTAACAGATATAAATAATAATCTTTTTAATTAGAAATGTTATAGTTCTTGGCAGAACAAATATTACGTTATTATTTTCGCATACAATGTGTAATATATTTTTATTCTACCATATATTTATATATGTATAAAATATTTCTGCTATAATTTTACACGTACTTTCACGAAAAATTTTATAAATATGTTTCAAATTATCACTGTGTTTCGAATTCTGGAAAGCATTTAGGGTTATAATTATGATACTAAATATTAATAAGATGGGGATATATAACAATGATACAGGTAATATGGCTATTGGGGTGATGTTATTACTTGCACTATATTAATTTTTGAATACTCAATTTTATTCTCTTGCACCAGCGTAATAAGTTATGGAATAATAGCACTCATTAAAACTAATGATTATATCTATTAATTTCAACAATGCTAAATATATATACATCATCATTTAAATATATTGTTATATATAATAGTAACAAATACTCTTCAGCTTTTATACTAATTTATTTTAAAGAGGAGTAAATTTTATTTTCCTATAAGAATATATATCTTATGTTAAAAATTATATTAGGTAGAATTATATAAGTAGTACGTAGTATATAGTATACAGTATATATATATATATTATATATATATTATTAAATATATATTATTAGATAATATATATAGAGATTATTCTATTAACATTTAATGATTTATGTTTAATATAAATAGTATAAATAATATATATTAATATATATATATACGATAATATATTATATATTAGTTATTAAAAGTATTTATAATCTAATAATTATATTATATATAATATTATAATATATACTAAATAATATCTTATTTTTAATTAATATAGGTATTTAATATATAATTATAAAATATATATAATATATATAGTATTTATAGTACTATTGTAATATTATATATATAGTTATATAGATATATAATTATATATTATTCTATTATATCTATTATTATATATTAATTATATATAATAATATATAGTATATATATATTTATATTAAAAAATATATACTTATAGTATATATAATATATATATGATATATATAAATTATATTATATTATGAATTAATATAGTATATATATATGTATATATAAATAACTAAATTATATTTATATTACATATGTTGAAAATATATATTACAAATTTTTTAAAAATTTTATTATAAAATATATATTTGTCCGATATTGGCACCAATAACCCTTGGGTGTTTAATAAAAAAACCTAGGTGGGCTGGGCAATTTAAAAAAAACCCTGGCTTTTTTGCAACCCTGCTTTGATACGCAGTCTTTACTACTTTAAGTTTCTTGAGACCTTCCAGGCAGCACTTATGATATATTATAAAGACACTTTGATGGTTATCATATAGTATGTCTCATAAGTATATAGAGAAAGAGTTTATATTTATAGTATTTATATATCGTATATTATATTATATAGTATATATATATATATATATATACATATATATATATTATAATATATTTAGATATATATTATTATATTATATTATTATATAATTATAATTATTATATATATCTATATATTATATATATAATATAATATATATATATTATGATATTATGATTAAGATTTATATATATATATATATATTATATAATATAGTTAAATTTCTATATATATTATCTATATATATATATAAATTAACGAAATCGAAATTCAAAATTACAATTTGCCTATAACTACCCTATGATAAAGATGAAAATTATAATATTATATTTATATGCATTTAAATCATAATGTAGAAAAGATGCGGATGTGCCGTTAAGGGAGGATGCGGATGTCAATTTAAGCGTGCGAGTAGTTTTCCGCAAAGATGCAGATAGCTGGTCGATCAGTCACACTTACTAAACTTAGATAATTTTGATATTATTTCTTCAGTTACAAGATATAAAGTTAAGGTTAACTTATAAAGATTCTCATCTTTACCAAAAATTTAGGTTAATTGGGTTAGATATATGTTTAGTATAATCATTGTAATCGAATTCTACTATGTGTAATATAAATAGAATTAGAAATTTCATATATATTATAATTAACAAAATAATTTATAATGTAAATACATATTTAAAAAAATATATCAATAAATATATAATATTTTTATAAATGATAATATTTTAATAAAAATGAAATGATTGTAATTATATAAATTTTACAAAATTTAGCATTAACTATTTTATTTTTTAATATTGTTAATATTTTATACTAACAGTATATATATAAAATTCATAAATACATAATCATAAATATATGATTGCAATATTATTAACGAATACTGTTCACAATATAATATATATATTATATATTAAATAATATATAATATAGTTTAAGTATAGGTTAATATATATATAATATATTATATATTAATAATTATTTAATATTATATTATATATATTTAATTATATATATATATATTTTATATGATATATATATATTATAGAGAAATGAAGTTACCCATATGAAAGGAATGGAAAAACTATTAGAACTTTATGAGAAAAGATCATGATTTAGAAGAAAAGTTTACTAAATATATGTTTATAATGCAATTATTATTAATTTTTTTTTTGATTATTTATGTTATTGATATGTATAATGGGTATGTGGATATTAATCCAGAGGTACGCTGGGGGGCTTGTTTAGGGGGGATACCTAATAATACGTGACATTTTTTAGGTATTGAGCTGATTTTGACATTTTGTTTATAAAAAAAATCATTTATTTAAATTAATGGGGATATATTTCTTTATTAATTTTATATTCATTTTAATTGGGATGAAAATGAAGGTATAAAAATTATGTAAAGATATCCGCACTAGAATGCTATGAGTCGGGTCTCTCGCTACTGGGGAATCGGTCAGGGTAGGACTATTACTATATCACCCTACGGTGAGAGGTCTGCCGGATCCTTCTCGTCTTTGGTATATTATGGGTTCAGAACGGTGGTTACTCGCCCCTCATCCCTATCGATAGGGATTGGATAACGTCCTAACCGTGTGTTATCCCCGTCGGCTCGAGCCACTTAATGGCCGTTGTAAATATACTGTTTTCATATAATATCTAATGTATATTAGACGGCAAGTAGGTTGGGCTCGAGCGATGAGTAAGTATGGGGGGGTAGTATTTCCATATACAGTAGGGTAGTGGCTGAGAGTAGAATCCCGCGGTACATCCCAAAAATACAAGAGCGGGATTCCGGAGACGCCTCCTAAGATAGGGGGGGGAAATAGTAAACTTGGTCGCTTCTCGCGAGAAGTGCTCTGAGAGACCGAATCCTGCATCGTGCGGATATATATTTAGGGTATCCATAGTTTACAAAAGAATATAAATATAATAGCAAAACATTAAAAATGTTGCACGAATCTAAAAAGTTACTATGTTTTGTCATAAGGTATTTTTTAGATGCAGTTCTAGAAGTATATATTAATAAAATATAAAATTTTTTTTTTATTTTTTTTATTCAAATACTAAATATATATATATGATAACTGATTATAATCATTATGTTCTAGCATATATATAATAGTAAACTATTCTCTAAATATAAACTTTCCCCAAAGGTCTATAGTTTTATTCCTTCCTTTATGGTAACCTACACCTATATATTTACTTATCTTATATATATAGAATACTAGTAACCTACTATATAAATTTACTATTATGGGGATGGTAATGATCGCTAGGTATAGTTCAGTTATAATATGTTAATATATATATATACGTTCTAGATTATAGCTACTTAAAGACTAGGAATTGCCAATAGAAAATTCATTATATTCTCTGAGCATAAGTATTCTAGAGGGAGTGGGATTATGATTATATCTAGTATATTTAACCGGAGGCATCCCCGTTCTAAATTTGATGGCGGGGCTAATATTACTTATTGTCAGCTATGAGTATCATAAGTACGATGTTTTACTCTGTTTAGATGCTGTAATGCAAAGATGTACGAGCTCACTTTGAGTGTGGTGTGTGGACTGTTTAGATAAGAATTCCAAGAGTTTATTATCAAATTAAAATTTGCAGATTTCTGCATAGAAAGGGGTCATCGGATCATGGAAGACGGCAAATATCATTATTATGTAGTGCTACATCTCGAAGAAATTATGTGTAATGGTTGGTGGAATAAAATAATAATTTATAGGCATAGATTCAGGTTGGGAGAATATATGATGTCACACTTTCATATATTTGTTTTATGGACGTATATATTTTATACTTGCATGTCATATATAGTTCAGAAAAGGGTAAAATATAAATTTGAGTATTAATAAATCCTAAAGAATATATTAAATATGAGCTTCATCAAATGTGAACTAGTAGAAAGATAATTATAAAATTTATATAATGGTTACAAACATTAGAGGACAAAAAAAAAGTTGTAATTAAAATTGCGTAGCGTCCAACAAAGATGTTGGTAAAAATTTCTGTGAAATTATACTATTTTATTAAAAGTTATGTCGTTTAATACATTTAATCGTGGATTTTTAATAAAAATATTGGTTAGTGAAAACTTAATCATACTTCTACAGTATAATTAACTTGTCTATACTAAATGTTATTTATAGTATAATATTAATATATTTGATATATATACAAAATAGTAAATCAATGAAATCTTTGTTGATATTCTGATATAGTTATAGTAAGTGTATAAATGAAATAAGGAAAATTTACTTGAGCGATGCAAAAACAGAGGTTATATATTAAATAACCCTATTCTAGACGAAATTACATAGCTTGTAATTATACAAATTAGAGTTATGATAAAAAATAATTTATTATATTCTATTACAAAGTAATTTTTAATAATATTTGTTTAAGAAGAATTATTTCAAAATACAGTAAATATTTTAAAAAACTATTTACGAGAGGTAAGATTAATAATGAATAAGTATGAAAACAATATTTAAAAGAATCCAAGCTAACTAACTAAACCTATACCTCTATCTATCTACTGCATCATGTGGGGCTCGTCTCTATTAGTGGTGGATTCGGTCTTACGCTACTAGACAGGTCTCGCGCGTGCGGAAGTCTCGGATTAGTATTTAATATAAGGGACATGGACCGTATAGAGCCCAATACTCTGGATGATACTTAGGAGTCCAAGACGACAGGAGCTGATACGAGGGATTAGGGAGCGGATGATTGAGATGCTAATAAAAATAGACGCTAACATGCTATATATAATCCGAGTAAGTGTATATCAAATTTCGCATATTATTAATTTTATTATTACAGTTATAATATATATTTATATATTAATAATATAGTATTATATATATATATATTAATCATATATTATATTATATATTATATATATATATATTATAAATAATATATTATAATAATATATATATATATTATAATCAGGTACTTATGCGGAGTCGGAGAGTCGGAGTCGTGGAGTCGATGCAAAATTATTCCCGGATCAGGAGTCGAAAATTCTTGTATAAGGGGAGTCGGAGTCGGAGTCGAAAATTATCTGTGTAATAGTGATGATCGGATAGTCAGGGTAGTCCGAAATTAGAGTAACTATTATAAATTAAATTTTTATAGTCAATCTTCTATGGGTTTATTAATTATAATTATTAAACGTACCTGTATTCCTTTTTATTGTATTATCTGGTAATATTAATATTTATATTATTGAAATAGATTAATTAAATGTTGTATTTTATTCTTATATAATAATCATTTAATATATAAGTTGTTGACTCTTCTAGTTGACAAGCGGTGTACTACAGTATTAGATATAGTCCTATTTTGTACATCATTTGAGAATTAATACAATAATTATATAGTCTTTGAAAAGGAATGATAGGTAAGGAACGCAATGAAATATATTTTAACTAATCAGTAGATTTTCTTAATCTCGGACGCGTTTCGGTCTCTAGATACATTCATATAAGACACTTATTATCACGCAGGATTATAATTTGTTGTAGAAAGTTTGTAAATGAAGTCATGAAAGGATGAAGTAAAGCTGTTAAGTAATGTATAACCTTTATAGTTAAATAAAAATGATTTATGAGATCTGATGATACTATTCTATAATTTGATACAATAATATCTGGTATTTATGATCTGTATGTAATTGAAGTAGATTTGATGAATAGATTTGATCTGCAATTTTAGTGATATCAGACTTGAGAACACTTAGATCTTCTGATTAGGGCATAAGATCTGTCGACCAAGGTGTTATAGGAAATAGTGTGCGGAATACATAGGTTTTGCATTGAATGGATAATGTGCAATGTAGCTAGAAGAAATATTCGATGTTAATATGTCTTGAGAGTGCATTATAGCAAAATGATTTAGCTAAATATTGTGAGATGAGGATTATGCTTCGGTCGATTTAAAACGGTCAGACTGATTGTCTAATAAGTGAAAGCTCGAATAGTAATCATGATCATATCAGATTCAGAATCGTATTTGTGGGCTGAACGCAGGGCAGTTAAGTAAATATGAGTAAATTCATTAACGTTAGCAAGAGATACCCAAATCGCAACACTATACGTGATGGTAATGTATAATGGAACTAGAGCCTAAGCATCTCATTGGTTAGCAAGAATTCAGGATAGATAACAAGTATAGTTAGGTGGACTTCATGGGGTAATATAGCTAGTAGTCTGATTAATGAGGGAGCGCTCATTTAGGCTTTTGAAGTGAGAAATTAATTGATTAAAAGAACTACTAGTGCCTAGACGTTAGGAAAATGGAAGTGATAATTGATGACAATACTAGCATTGGAAGTTTATTGGGATAAAGAACGAAAGTGATATAGTATTTTTCATAGATGCTTGGATATTGCATAAATTAGGAAGACTTTCGTTCGTATATACATTTAGGATATCTCTGTATAGGGGGTTTATATATTTTATAAGCGTTTGTATCAGGCATGATAGCTAGATGACTCAGAATTGGATAACTACTGTTAAGCTTAATATTGATGATCTAACTGGACATAGGAGGAAATTTCTTCAGCCAAAGTTCTCACAACAAGTTGAAAGTCATAAGAGATGTTAAGTTATGTGAAAACTGGGATCCTTGATCAGAAACAGTATAGGAGAGAATATGATTCTTAATGCCTCGTAAGTTTAGCGTGATAGATCTACTTTGTAAATAGTATTTCTTTCCCAACGTCCGACCCCGCTCCGAATAGAACTTAGGTGATCGCAAAGTAAGTCATTAGGAACAAACCTGAGGATAACCCTTGCGCGATTGATAAACACATCTATGCCTGTCGCAAATAAAAATGAGAATAGAGGAATGAGGTGAGTAGAATGATTAGCACGAGAGTTAATATTACAACTGTATATGAAATATAACATTTCTACATGAGAAGTATAGTGAAATGAATGTAGCATTGAAACACAATACAACTTGTTCGCTCATTGAATTCTTGTATGTATCTGATGTCTACGTAGATATGATTCTCTCATAACTGAAATCATTCCTGGTAAATAATAGTAGAGTTACACTGAGTCGTTTGTGCGACATAATTTAAATTGCATCTTAATTTAAGGATACATGGTTAGTTGATTCTGTGGGAATGTGGAGATGAAGTTTTGAGATTTTTCTCTACAGGATTGGAAACTCTATGGATAATGTTAGCAAGTAGAGAATGAAGATCAAAGATGTAAGTATAACAACAGAGGCTCGAAAGCATGGACCGCACCTGGCAACCATGCGAAGCGCATTGAGATATGAATAGATATACATAATGATTATCTTTATCATAAAAATTTAGAGATGATTAGCCAGATGAGACAATCAATAAGTGTAGCATAAATATTGAATTCTACTAGTCTGGAGATCGTATATGGTTATATAAGTGGATCCGGGTGAGTTATGGCTTTATGAAGTGATTTCACATCCTAGATGTCATGTTATTCTATGTAAACGTTCTTAATGACACTAGTACCCGGATAATAAATTTTTGCTTTTAAATAAATGATAATACACCTTTTGTATAAAATTTTCCACTGTTTGACTCTTGTCGAGGCTATTTTGTGTAATGATTGTTTGAATGAGTTTTGTGTTTGAGATTAATTTAGAGAAATTATAATTTTAATTATGTAATATTGTGTAATATAATATTGTGTTTTTAGTTTATATAGAGTAAGTATTTGAATAAATTAATAGGTTGCAGTGTATTAGGTCAGCCTGATTCAGTTCAAGAGGAAATATTGGGGCATATGTAATCTTGTGATGGTGATCATAAATTCAGGATTATGCTACATCGTTATTGTAATTAAAATAATTGTATCAAATGGGGATCGTCATATGCGCAGATAGATATATATTCAATAGGATATGAGATGAGTCTTATGTTGTTTATTGGTAGTTCCTAAATTTGATGCTATTACAATTCATATTAATGGTATTTCAAAAAATTTTAAATTGGGGATGCTAATGATAACTAGATACACTAAATAAATTCATTATATAATATATCACTATTCAAAGATACTGATATAATATGATAAATTCATAGTGTAATATTGAGAGGAAATATAAGCTAGGAGCGGAGCCGGCTAGTTTATAAAACTGTTAGATGCCGGAGTCGGAGCGCCGTATAAAAATTTGAGCTGATCGTTAAGCCTGAGGATAATATACAATTATAATTTAAAATTTTATAAAATATTATTTAGTGTACTATTACATGTATGATCTATTGTTAATGGGAATACTCATAAGAGGAAATATTAGTCGGTACATGGGATAGTAGTAGGATGCTAGTTAGTAATCCTTTCGAGTGAAATTGATGAAATGAGGTTTAAGGAAAAAAAATATAGTCACCCAAGTGATAATGTATGAGTTTCAACAGAGTATATTCAACGAGATTTAAAAAAATTGAATAATAATACTATCTTCATGCTAATGGTCGAGATAATTAGAGGATCAGAGATCTTGCAAAACATCTCACTGTAGTTAGATATTAGAGACGTAGACTGCATGATAAATTCAATGGCTCGATGAGAGGATGATCGTGTAGTAAGTCTTGTGGTGCGTGAGAATGTGTATAGTTGTGTAAGAGGAAGATGGTATGTGAAAAGTATGTGGTAGATATGTTGCCAAGATTTACTCTGTGGATGTAAAATGAATCGAAAGAAGTCATAGAGCTATGAAGTATTGCCGGATCTTACAGATTGTGAGCGTGGTCAGATGTTAGATGTATGGGTTTATAGAGGTAGTCAGGGTGTTTGGTTTGTCATCAGGAGGCGAGCTCATCAGAAGTGAGAAGATAACACTAATGAAGCATTGATATCTATCAGACGTAGATTGGTCGGGTGTTAGTTGATAATGATAGTGAGGATAAAGCAGGGATTGAGTTAGGAAGAGAGTAAAACGAAAGCACACACCAACGTTAGACGCATTACCAAAAAATCAACAAGCACAAAACAACAAGACAAATAAAACACGGGTAATCAGTTCCAAATCAGTGGATTAAATTGGTATGAGATGTGAGAGAAAATCTGGAGAGTAAAGAAGCCAAACTGCAATATATAGTGACAGATCAGAAATTAAGCATATGATCAAAAATGCTCCTATTAAGGATACATTAGAAAACTTTGAAAGAACAAGGGTTAAAGCGATAGGACGATAGTTCTAAGTAAGTTATAGATAGGAATGGACTTGATATTTCACATATGCGTACTACAGATTAAATTAAATAAGATTGTAGGATAGTACATATTACTTCATAGATTAGGAATCGACGAAATAGTGTTATCATAGGGCAGATAAATAGGAATTAAAGAAATTTAATTTAAAATATATTAGATGTAAACTATAATAATAACCATATGGCTCAACACAGAACTACAAGAAACGCCGAACAGTCAGAGGCATGTAAATAGAAAATAATAACACTAACGATACTAATTCAATCTCTTAAATTATTAATCTAAGAGGTGGAAAATTTTTGATCTAACATAGCGAAATTTTAAAATAAAAATAAAAAAAATTAAGCTTTTTAAAAATTAAATTGTAAAAATGTTGAATATTAATAAACAGATTTTTGACAATTCGAAGATGCGCTTCCGACTTCAGTAAAAAAAAAAAAAATGTGGATTTTTTTAGTTTAAAGCGGACGAATACCCAATAGTACAATGTTTATAATATATGATAATTATTATATATATATATAAGTAACGAATGGATATAGAGTCGGTGGGTTCTAGGTATACTATTACCTTACGAGGGACGTACAGGGGGGACTTTCGATCCCTTAACCCTGCCTCACGTCTTGTTGGCTCGAAATACTATATAGAATTATAGAGTTAAAATAATAAATTTTTACGGATCTACGAAAATCAGGTAATTTTATGGCAATTTTATGGCTCTCGAGGTAGTACTAGCTGCAAGCTAAAAAAATTGTACTATAATATTATCTTAATGTTATTGAGTGAGTGAGAAGTTAATATTGAAAAGAAATATTTTTTTATAGAGTTCGTCCGAATGAAGATATTAGTGCTGGAATCAAACACTGTTATTATATATTCCTGGTTTGAGTATTCCTAGTATGCCTGAACGCTTGGATGCTTGTGGCATATGTATATTATATATAGTAGGTGATGATTGAAATTATATCCTGATAAATATATCCTTTTTTATTTGTCTAGGGTATATACTATGGAAATTTCTCCCTATATATATATATATATATAATAGTAATTACCCAGTGATCTATAACAATATCAAAAGGTTGAACAGTGCAACAAGAAAGAAAGATATCGCGTATCCGCGGATGTGCTCGAAAGTGTAGCAACATCTAAAGAAAAGGAGATAGTATTGGTGAAATATAGATAGAATGACGACATGAAAGGGGGAGAAGAATAGAATATAAATTCTCGAGAGCGATGCAAATAAGTCAAGGCTATTGTTAGTGATTGACAATTTTTCCTTTAACAAGAAGGATTTAAGATAACTCTGGGCTGAGATGTATGATCTTTGGATTAATTCGCAAGATAGTTTATGATTTAAGAAGTGGTGTGTATATACGATGTGTAGTATTATTAGAAGATAGAACATATGACCGCCTCTAAAGGAGACGGTGATGAGGTTCATGAGCCATCATGGAGAAATGTAACGACAATTGATCCCTGTATGATTTAAAGTATAGTATTTCGGAAACGATAGCGAATAATGCGAAAATCTAAATGAACAGCGATCTAAAGTAAATTTTATTGTTTGCTATTTGTTTTGTGGTGAGTGCGTGCTGGCGTGGATAGAATGTGACTTGTGCTAGCTAGCTCTATGTATAGAGAATGAACGAAAGGATGGAACTAACGGCAGAGTGGAGGATCAATGTTTGGGTAATAAATCATTGTGTTTATAGAGATAAAAAAAATAAAATATTAGATGTACTTATATATATATATTATATAGAGGGGGGGGGGGGGTAGGGGAGGGGTTGATATATATATAATAAGAAATACAAACTATAGGGGGCTATATAATAAAAAATAGTATATAATATTTATGTAATATATTATTATCGGTCGAGGGTGGGAGAAATGTGAGCTATTCTCTCACTTGCTTAGCTCGTCTTGGCTCGAGTTAAGTGTGGGAGTAGCACTCCGCATCCTGATTAAGAAGGACTAATGCCATGAGAAGGATAGGATGTATTATAATATATATATATATAGGGGCGGTATATAATATATATATTTATATATATAATATATTATTATAAATAAAATAAAATAAAAAATAAAATAATATATAATAAAAAACTAATAATAAATAAATAAAAAAAATATAAACACCCAGAGAGAAAATATACTCAATAATGCTAAGCCTGTAGGCAATAGAATCAAAAAATAACAGTTATAGAAACGTATTATCATTTACACATAATAAAATAAAAGCTACGATAAAGATTTCTCTCTTTTGTAAATTACTATAGTATAGTATGAATGAATATATATATAAAATAAACATTATTTAAAATTAAACAAGGTGTAAATATCGGATATTAAATAATGCTATTTTCCAATCCATTTAAAAAGTGTGCAGGTTGCCACTCATATTGTGATAGGGAGATTGTGTACTTGGAACTAGGCTAAAATTTGTTATAATTGCATGCATTTTAGTTCTTTTGGTAGCATTCTCTTTTAGTATAATAAATAGAGCTATCTATTTAAAGTTAATTTAAAATGAATAATAATAAGTATTATAAGTAATATTATATATAATACTTATATATACTTTATATATATATGATATAATATATATAATAATTATATATATAGTTATATAAACTGTATATTATATATACATAGAGATATAGAGCCCGAGTAGTAAAAGTTACTGAAGTCGCCGCTGATAGTAGCGATGTATATATATATTATTATATATATACTATATTATAGATATAGATATATATATATATATATATATATATTATTTATATAGATTATATATATATTATATATTATTATATATATATACGTATATATATAAAACATATATATATAAATATATATACTTATGATATTATATTATAGTATATTATCTATAACGTAGGGGGGGGGGGGGGGGGATATATATATAGTATAGTTATTAATAGATATATATATAATATAAATAATATATTATTATATAAATATATATATATATAATATATATATATATAACTATTAAAGTATACTTATATGGAGGGTAATATATATTACTAAGGGAATATAGTATTATATATATATATTATTAGATATTCATATAATAATATTATATAGTATATATAGTATGATATACTATATATATATATATATATTATGGCTGATATGTAAAGAGTCAATCAAAAGTGTTTTTATAGAAAAAAGAACTTAAAATCATTTAATTAATTAAAAAGAACTTTAATAAATAAAGTAAGATGAAAAATAAAATTAATAAAATAAGGCGAACTCTAAATATAGAATTACTTTCATTTGGTCTAAACGAAATCTGTTATATTATACCATAAATGACTATTTTCTATAAAGATTTTATAAGGATCTTTTAAAGCATTATCTTAATCACGTCACGAGACCTTAAACCACAACCATTTCTACTTAATGGTTTATAATCAATTAAGATGAAAATGAATGAAAAAATTTGAAGAGGAAAACAGTAAACGATATTTCGAGTTACACATTCAAACATGAATTACATTTAAAACGTTATTTTTTCACAAAAATTTATTGCCATCCCTTTTATATAAAAAAAAAAAATCAAGCATTAAAAAAAATTCGATGAAAATAGAGAAATTTATTTGCAATTTTATTTTATATTAAAATAATAAAATTGTAAAACTAATTTTCAAATACTTCCCCTGCTATGATTTTTAAAGGTAGAAAAATTAATGTAAACTACATGAAACAAATACACTTAGCTAATAATGAACAAATTTTATAACCTGACGTTAAGCGGAGATTTAAATATGAAAATGTCCCCTCCCCCTTCAAAAAGAAGAAGAAGAGAAAAAAATGTGGGGGAAAAACAATAATTCCTTAATCACCTTTAATAATCTAATAAATAATACGTACTAAGATGAAGAATTCAGATCAACAACAAATAAATTATTAAATAAACTTTGAAAAAATAAAACAATTAAATGAGAGATTTTTTTATCTCAAAGTTAAATCATCTTGGTAAAAAAAAATTAATACTTTTTTCCTCAACTTAAACCCCAAGTAGCAGTAGTACCACTACTACTACTACAAATAAATAATAATAATAAATTTTATTAAAGGGAATTTTTTCAAGCACTATGTGCTACAATTTTCTCGACACCATAATATAATTTATAATTTGTACATCCCATTGCAAACGGAAAAATTAAAACCATTCATTTAATAATAATAAAAGAAAAATCTGCTGCCATTATTATCTATCGGAAGGATGAGGATCAAAAAGTGTGATTTTCTTCACATTCCAATACAATCCGGAGGAGTGGTAAACGAGTGTCCACACGTAAGGAATAAAGAAATCTTCGGGCTCATTTTCTTCAACATATTTGAATCGTAATTCAGGAAATTTTTTAAGTCTTTCTCTTGGCAAATGAAGTACTCCTTCTTTGATTATTTCCTACATAAAAAAAAACTTGGCTAATAATAACAATAACAAATTTGAAGCAAAATTACAAAAATTATTTAAAAACACAAATGAAACAAAAAAACAAAGAGAGAGAATAACACACCTGAACATCTTTAACGGTGGGATCGCTCGTTTTTGTCTCCAATTTGGTCATAAGAAAATTAAGATTGATTCACACATACACATAGCGGTAAAACTTGGATGTGAAGAAAAGAGTTGAGAGTGATGCTCTTATTGGTAAAGAATGGGTTGACAATAAGATTGTGGTTATGAGGCCAACTGATGAGTAAGTGTTGAATTCAAGATTTCTAATACCATACGTAGCACTTCTTCAAGAACACTAATGTCACTTAGCTATATTAATGAAATTAGAAAAAAAAAATAATAATAATAATAATAATAATAATAATAATAATAATAATAATAATAATAATAATAATAATAATAAGAATAATAATAATAACAATAATAATAATTATTGGACCTATTATTTACAATTTTTTTTTTTGAGTTCATGTACAGGATCCGCCACGGCCCACAGAAGCGGCCACACTGGGTTGAATAATAGTCAACTCCATGGGTGGGTTCTGGGTCATACATATTTTAAATGTCAAAAAAAATTTGGGTGGCGAAATGAACATTCTGTCAAAAATAAATAAAAAGCTAAATAAAAAGATGTCTTTACATTATATATAGTCCTAATATTACATAAAATCATATGTTATTGAGAATATTCAATTCTTGTAGATAAGAGAAAATCTGAATAAATGACATAACAGTGGTCTTGGTTAAGGAATAGAATTCGAGAAAGGGCAATCATTCTAGCCATTAACTCTGCCGTAAAAATTAAAGCATGAGGGGGGGAGGATAGGGAGAGGTTTGCGGTCAGGAAAGACAGCAAACGCACACGCACTGTCCCCTGTATTAGAGCCGTCAGTAAAGGCTGGAATAAATCCACCGTGAACTGCGGAATGAGACAGGAATGATGCCTTTAACAAAGCAATGGTGTGGGTAGATTTGGAGAGAGAGGTCAGGAGCAGGCAAATTGTGGGAGTAGGGAATATCCAAGGTATATACCCTTCTTCATAAGAGGTAAAGAATGTTATAAACTGTTTGCAAATGGCCAGTAGGGAGGATTCCGAGATATCTCTTGCGATCGGTGTTAGAGCAGATGGCATTGGAGTTCGTATGCGAGGATATGTGTGCACAGTGATTGTATTCGCTATCGAGGGAGAGTGACAGTGCACATCGAGATTCAACTTCAAGGCTCACAAGGGGGAACGATCGGAAGGCTCCAGTGGAGATACGGATCGCCTCGTTTTGGATGGGATTTAATTAACCTAGCTGTGTCCGGGTTGGGTCATTTTTGAACCAACCAAATATATATATGCAAATTTTCAAATTTTTTTTTTATATATAATTTTTTTCTCCTTCCAGGTATTCCTCAAATAGGGGTTGAAGATGTGAAAACGAAATTTTTAAAAAAAAAAGAGAAATAACATTAAAATTTGAAATAGGGAATTTGAAAAAAAATTGGTTGGACAACAAAAAACCGAACCGGACTTGCGCGTAACTCATCTTTAAAATTCAATACGAAAACTAGTGAAAATTTATTTTTTGAAATTTTATTGTTTAGTATATATCTAGGAATATATCTGTAAGAAGTGTGTTGGTATTCTATATAGTTTGTTTTTTTTTAAGGATTTTTATGAAGTTCTGATTGAACAAAGAATTAGCAAAAAAACATAGTCAAATGTGATAATAGTTATTTAAAAATATAATCCAGGTAGAAATACTATGGAAGGTGCAGAATCACTCTAACCAAGGAACGATTTTCATAACCCGGTGAACAAAAAAGGTAATAAAAAGTAATGAAATTTGTGTAAAATTGGGTGGGTCAAAACAAGTACCCACCCGGACTTGCATGTCTCCTTTTGAAACTCGGACATCACCGCAGGGTTTTAAACAGATGTAATATAGGGGGTATGACCCGCATGATATTAGGGCAGCTATAAGTTTCCCAACTTATCGATCGATTAGGTGATTATGAGAACGTAAAAGAACTTGAGATCAACACTCAGATTTTGAAGGCGAGGATGAGCGCGATAACAGGTCGTTTTTCAGGAGGTTTGATGTGGTTATGTTAGGTGGTCAATCTAGAATGAGTCCTAGAATTTGACTTGCGAAATACAGGGAATGGTGAACAATAGTAAGGTTGGTACCGTCGGGATGAAGGGTGAATGGGTTCTTCGACTCCCTTTTCTTAAATAGTACTGCTGAGATTTTTGTGGGTAAAAAATTGAAGCCGTGGAAATTACCCCATTGTGAAATTGAAGTGAAAGTTGAGGTTGCCTTTCAAGAAATGCCAGGTCATCAACATAAGAGGAAAAATTGAGACCGTCGATGGAATAGAAGTAACGATGTCACTGAATCCGAGAGCAAAATAATAATAATAATAATAATAATAATAATAATAATAATAATAATAATAATACACTTAGAACACTGCCCTGCGGAACACCTTCATGTCAGAGTAAGTGGCATGCGTGATAAAATAGTTGAGCATCAGATATGGATGGAATCTGTCTGACAGAGAGGTCATTTAATAATTAGGGAGGGAACTGTTTCGGAAAACCTGTAGCTGAAGTGGAGTTTTGAAGTAGAGAACCCCAGTTTCTCTGCACGTGGTTTCATAAGCTTTCAAGGTTCAAAATGAACACCAAGAACCATCCTCCCATATTGAGAAGTGCTTCCTGGGCGATGTCATGATGCCAGTTTTAACAAGGGATCCACGGAAGAACGATTTTTGCGGAAGCCAAGTTGGAAGTTTGAAAAAACCTGACGACTCTCCAGAACAGGGAGAAAGCGGCCCGAAAACATTTTTCTCTTTTAATTTGCTTGCTCTTTCATGTTGTTCTTGGTGGTTGGTTCCGTCAACTTTCGGATCTTTCCACGGTTTGGGAATAGGATTACAAAAGCTGTAAGTCCAAATAGATGGAAAAAGAGGATTTGATCCATAGATTCCTGTTATTACAGATCCAGCAAGAACGCCGATGCATGAGAGGTAATATGTGCTGTACTGAATTTTACGAAAATCCATGTTTGGCAAGAGCACCGTCTAGTGCTCGCCAAAAGTGCAGTTTGAATATCTGCAAGTGTGAAGAGATCGGTTAATGTATGTTTCCTCTTCCTGTTTAAAGAGTTCTGGTGGTGCAGTGTTAACTGTCAGTTTTTAAAAAGGCTTCAGGATAGTGAAAAGAGCTTGAGTGGCTAGCTTAAATATCTTATTCAACCTAATGCATCGCTGCAATAGCCTGTAGGATCAGGAGATGTATCGGTTTATTATCAAGCCCATAACTGGAGGACTGTGGTGAATAGTTGTTTTGGAGCTGCGAGATATGTTCTGTACACTTTCCACAATGAAAAAAAACGAGGTAGTTTGTCGAGTTGACAATTAGAAGAATAAGTAGAAAGTATTGTTTTACGGTGGTTTGGAGCATTATATTCGACGAGCTTCTCGCAGCCAGCTTGCTTTAAAAAATAATGCATGTTTGGTGTGGTGCGGGTCCTTGTTATATTGGGTCCTGTAGATTTTTACTTTGTTCGGTTAGCTTGGTGCACCTTGGGACTACGCAAGTGGTTTGCCGGAACGCTACCTTGCCTGAAGATCGGCGCAATGCAAGCTTTCTCTGCTGTGATTGGTAATGTTGAGCAAAGTTAAGGAGCATGCATCATTGGTCGGAAACGCTGACTTGAAGGGAGGAAATTGGATAGCTATTCGATTGTGAAATGGAGCCCATTCCGCTCGGTCACAACGCCAGCTGGAATTGGGTTTTAACATTGGGCTCGGTGCAAGTTCATTTAAGGCTATTGGGAATAAATAAATAATCAAAGCGGGACTAGGTAAAGATCTGATCCATAAGACAAAGTGAGGAGCAAAGGAAAATATCAAATACAAGACAGAAGATGCTGTGCTTAAGGCAATCCCAGGGAAAAGTGTTAGATCTACAAGGAGCTAGACTTATGACGATGGTGACAGAGCGCCAGCCATAAGGTGGGTGGAGAAGGTTGAAGTTCCTAGCATATACGAAAGTAGGAAGCTGCTTTAAAAAGATCAAGCTAAGGTCGAGCTTGGTAAACTCACTACTCGAAGCCAAGTGAATCGAGCAGACAGTAAGGTCGGTTGACAAACGAATTTGTGCTGCCACTGAATGAAATCTAGTTTGAAGAGGGACGGGATAATAGGGAAACAGATTTATGAATGGTATTCCTGCACCTTCCGCTCTATCATTGCGCACCTCTTTCTTATAGAGGGTTCGTGAGGCAAAAGTTTTTTTTTTGGCAATGTAAGTATTCCGACGGTTGAAGAGAAGTCGTTATGAATAGTCGAAGTTTCCTGTAAACGTTATGAACTTTGGTGTACATATGTTTATTAGTTGAACAAGTTCTTTAAAATTATAGTAGTAGCCACGACAATTCCATTGAAGGAAAGTGGCCATGCTCTGTTGTAATAAATATTATGAAGATTGTCTATTTAAGACAATTGTCTCTATGTAGCTAGGGGTAATGTTGGAAGTGAATTCAGATAGGGAGGAAAGGTTAAGACGCGAGTCTCGACGTAGGAGGAACAACAAAGTCCTGGTGGTAAGGAATAGTGGTACAACAGAGATTTGGGGCTTGTTATCGCCATTTTGGAGGAGAGTTTTCTGAGGTATTTGGTGGAGGGGCTTTGCCATATATTCGAGATAAGTTGAGTTCAGCTAAGTATATCTTATTATGTGGACTTGGTTAGTCGTTGGAAGAGTAAGCAAAATGCTTATGCTTAGGAATGGAAGCGATATCAGCATCTGCCAAGCAGTAAAATCAGCATGGTGGAAATAGTGGGCAAATTGTTTCTTTATGAAGGCATTTGACAACCAGAAAAGTGTCACTTTTTTGTAAAGAAATTGGAGTTGCGATATTGGGATCCAATATGGGATCCGTTGGGTTACGGAGGTATGACGCTAGGGACTTTGTCAGTGAGCCATCAGGTGGGTGATTTTGGAAAACAGAGTTAGACCGCTTTGAGCGTTTGCGGGGTTTGTGTTGAACGGTCTTCCATTCATCTCTCTCGGAAGCGCAAAAAGCATTTAGAGAGAGAGAATGGGTCGTCTCATCAGGATCTATTTGGGAACTATGATCCATTTCATCCGCTAAGGCATAAAATCCCTTAGGAAGTGCTGAGGTAGGAAATTCGGAAGAAGGGTTATAGGAGGATTCAGAAGAGCTGGAATAATCGATTGGTTGTGGGTTTTTCAATAGTTGTTTGATGATTTGGGTACAATCTATTGACGGTTCGCAGGCTTTTGTCTTCAGTAATCAGACTTATGAGAACGAGGTCTCATCCGAGTTGCATTTTTACATTAGGGGGCAGTGTGTTTTGCTTAAGAAATTCGGATGTTTTATATGTTAGCAAATAATAATCATTAGCTTGGTGATTAATCTTTTCTTTGTGTTTAGGAACATCTTTTTCAGGAAATTGAGTAACGGTAGAAGACAGATTGGGGACTTACGTGAGTTTGGCGAACTTAGCGGGAGAGTACAGTGTCTTGGCATCAAATGCTAACCAAGTTTTGTACTGGATGAACCAGCTTAGTTTCATTGTTAGTTGGTTGAAAACTAGTAGTCGGGGTAGGATTGCTGATCGCATTTTGAACGGGAGATTGGTCGACGAGCTGCTTTGGATTATTTGGCGTCGATAGTATGGGTAATCGCAGGCGGGCAAGTTGATAATAACTGCTCGAGTTTCGCTAGAATTTCGGGGAAGAGCTCCACTGGAATGGAGTTGAGTCGGTGGATAACACGCGGAGGCAGGGGGCAGCTGCAATTGTAGCATAATATTGTCTTGGTTTTGTGGGATATTTGTCTTTGAGCTGATGAATGGCATCTCTCCTGCTCAATTTTTGTATGGTACATAACTCCAAAACCTCCTGTTCAAACAGGTAAGACGGTGGCATTTTAAGAAGAGGAGCTGTGGGGTCCTCCACAGTTTTTGCAGTGTAGTGTTTTTCACAGGAATGTGAAAATTCTTCTCCGCAGACAGGCATATGTTATGCGACCTACAGTATTTTTCGGAGGATCAACACGTCTGGGCGGGACTAACGTACGAATACTGAGCTTGTAAACCCTATTTTTCCCTTTGGAGGTGATAAGGGGTACTAAAGGTCAACAGTAAACGAGGATTTTGGGTATCAGCCGAGTCCCGACGAGAGGGAAATCTATATACGTTTGCAACGGGAAATCTTTTCTACTGGAGATTTTTAAAATGACAGCAATATCTTCGTTTATCTGTTCTAAAGTATCAAACAGTGCCTTCGTGTGTTTTCTTTAATTTATCAGGATAAAAATAAGCAGGGATGTTTCCGAGAAGACGTTAAAGATGGCAGATGAGAACTTTGATTCGGTTGTAGCTTGAACGAGAAGGGACCCATTTCTCATTAACGTGACGGGGGGGGGGGATGTCTTCAACTCAAAGCTTTTTCGAGTGCAACGCTAAGAATTGTTTCTTTGCTCAGTAAGAGCTTTTGAGGTAGTGGACTCGGAACAAGAAATATATCGGAAATGAATGTATCAACTGATTCCGGGAGGGGGCTGAGCATTTCTATGGTGCACTAATCGTATGGGCACCTGGGATGTCAAAGGTGTGCCAGGCGACGAATTGCTGGGGTTGGCAGAGGTTTTCCGGGTAAAGTTTAGAGAATCACTGCATTAAGAGGAGGATGGCAATCCTCGAGGACAGAGTAGCCCTTGGAAAGACCTGGTCTTGGAGCGACCAAGGTGGGGTCAGGTGGGGAACCCGAGAGATGGTGGTTCTCGTCTTGCTTTATAAACATATTACCTTGAATAGTCGATTTCATAAAATTAATAACACAAACTTCTTTTCTGTAATAAAAGATCAAGTAGAGCAATAAAACAGATGAAACATAAAAGCAAATAGGATAGATTGGGAAAGCGTATATTTCATAAGGAAGGGTAGTTCTACTCTCCACAACAGATCACAGACCAGAGACTCACGCAGCTTCCCGAACCCCACCCCGTAGGGTAGGCTGTGGTGTGGCCTCGCAAGGTCCTCCAGGAACACCACGCCGGCCGCTACCTGTGAACCACACGGAACCTGATAACTTCAAGGGGAGCTCGAGATTATACACCAAAGTCTAAGACAGACTCCTTCAATGGCTAGGCGAGGTTAGTGCTTCCTACAATTAGCGTCCCAGTCAAAGGCGAAAAGGACCGGGATTTAGCTAATACCCTCATCCTAGGGAAAGAAGTGTGAGATTGACTGAAGACATAAGTGAGAAGAGGCACCAGAACGACCAAAGGGCTCAGAGAGAGCAAAAATGCAAGACCTTTTTTAGAGGGAAAGGACGTACACATACGTAAATGGACTGGAAAGGAAATAAAAAAAATAATTGTGAAGGAGGAGGATTAATTAAAAGATATAAATAATTCGAAAAATGAGGGGACAGAAAGAAGATTGAAAGGTCTTGCATGTGACAAATTCACACACCAATGTTAGGGCCGGAGGGACACACGAAATCCCCCATCACTATGATATGTTCCAGGTTATTCACAAAGAGCATAAAAAAGCAACAAGAATCAATACCCCTTAGCGGGGATTTTTTATTATTATAATAATAATAATAATAATAATAATAATAATAATAATAATAATAATAATAATAATAATAATAATAATAATAATAATAATAATAATAATAATAATCATCATAATTATTTTCTTATTTTTTATTTTAGGCTGCATGTGCCTTGAGAAGTCTGTAGCTTGGTATTTTTGTTTTTAACGTTTATGTGACTTGGCTTGGAATGATAATTCACCTTTTAGTTAAGTGCACGTCCTTGTTATGTTAGTTTGTCTTTTTTGGACTGTGTTTCATGTTTTTATTTCTTTCTTGGCAGGCTTCTGTGGAAATATATTTGGGGTTATTGGAGATATCAGATTTGGCCCTGTGGTAAGTTGATCCGTAGATATGTTTAAAGTATAAGTCCATGATGAAAGATAGTCAGTTAGGCCACTTTGAACTCGGAGGATGTACAGGTATGTGAAGAGAGTCTATATTTTATGTTTGTATCATATTGCCTTTATTGCTTTTATTGATATATTATTACTTTATTACTTATCTTATTATATTTTCTATGTTTGTATAGCTGAGGAATGAGGGATTGTGAGATGAGTGATCGAGAGAGTGTATGGTGTGTGAATCAGAGGGTGGAGTGGGGGGTGACGAGCTCAACTGATAAGATCGCCATCATTTCTTTATTTCTCTTCAGTTTTTGATTTACCTTGTTTCTGTCTATTTCTCTCGCGGCGCGGAGCTCCAATTTTCCCACTAGGATGCAAGGTGTGTGTTGGGTGTTTGCGTTTTTTTTGTTTTGTTTTTTTGACCCTTTGACTTTGTTTTTTTCTTTTCTTATAGTTACACCCAAGTGCGAAGCACAGTGGTTTCAACCAGTATTTTTGTTTAAATTAATTTTTTTATGATTGAAGCAAATTGAAAGAGATACGCTGTTACGTTTGGCGGTAGAAAGGTAATATATATTATTTTTTATATTGTTATTATTTATTCTTTTATGATTTTTAATAATTTTTTATTATTATTATGTAATGTGTGTGAAGTGAATGAATGCAGTTAATCTTTATAGGTTCGTTTTTTCTTTTAATTTTGGTTCATCGTTTAGAGGGTTTGGGGTGTTGGTGTCGGAAGCTGTATCTCTGTACTCCACCCCAGCCTGAGGGAAGGAATAAACCTGTCACCTCTCAGGAATGAGGTATGATTTATTATTTATTATATTATTTTATAGTTATTATGCCCATTATTATTAACTTTATTTGTTTTTTTAATGATTTTATGGCATGGCTATTATTATATTAATTTATTATCATTATTTATGTTTAATTATTATTATTTTTATTGTTGTTATTATCATTTGATTTGCTTATGTTTTTGGTTATTTATTTATGCAGATGGAGGGAGTATGATGATGTTATTGTTGAACAGTTTCTGCTGTCAATCGGAGGATCGTCGGAATTGAAGAGGGGCAAGGGTTACAAAGAATACCCTTTAACACGAAAACAAACTGGATGATATCCATCCAGGTAATAATTAATTTATGCCTTTATTGTTTTTCATTTTTTATTTTTAGTTATTGTTTTCATGATTTTATATTTTGGTTATATAATCTAGGCAATATTAATTTGAATATAGTGGATGTATTATTTAATTCAATTTAATTAATTAAGAAGAATGTAATTTAAAATATAATTTGAATATTGAATAATTTAATTAATTAAGGAGGATGTAATTTAAAATTAAAGACTACTTTATGATTTATTGAAATTTTGTCTATATATTTATATTTTTAACATTTATTTTTTTGGTTTTCATAATAATGGTTAGAATGGTATATTTTTTTTCTTCTCCAGCTTTTTTTTTTTGTTTTTTTTTGGCTTTAACTGGAGTGAATTTTTGAAATTGACGGCTGAGTTCAGCAAGAGAACCCTGTAAATATTGTATATATATTTATATTTGGAAAAGAAAAAAATGGCCTGAATGTATGGGCTTAAAATAAAAGAAGCAGATAAAGGAATTAAACATATTAGAACAAGTTAAAATTTTGGATAGTAATTAGAAAAATTAGAAAAAGAGAAAAGACTTTAACAGAAATAAACTGAAACACCGTGAAAGAGAAAGAAAAAAGAAATTGAAAATAGAGATATTAGAAATATGACTGGTAATAGAAAAAGATTCAATAGAAAAGAAAAGGATTTTACTTGAAAAAGAAACTATTAGAAAATTGGAAAAAAAGGACTATAAAAGAAAATTGAAAAACAATAATTTGCTGATTTTTCAACTAGTTGTATATTTGTGTAGCATTAAGATATATATTTTAGGATTAAGGTATTTCTTTTATTCAGATTTAAGAGTTCGGTAACTTGCTGAAATTGTAATTATTAAATTTTACGGTATTCGTATCGGTGTCGGTATTTGACTGTAGTAGTATCGGTATCGGATTGTATTAATATTGGGTGTTGGGTTGAATTAACATTCTTGCTGTGTGAGTTTTTTTTTAATAGACCTAAATTGTTGTGAGAGTTATTTTTAATAAACTATTCTTGAGTTTGTTTATTTGGTGTTTTTTTCTCTCTCCTGTGTTTTATTCTTCCGTTAGGGTAGACTCACGACAAAAAAAAAATAGTGGGCGGGATCGAACCCACCACAGCCCTTCAGGCATGTTTAATGATTAATGCGGGTTTGGTGGAATCAGGTGGGTTGAAAGTGGGGGCTCAAAAGATTGGTTCCAAAGGAGTTGGAGAGCAGCGCGTTAGAGCTGCAGCTGTGAAGGAAACAATTTGTTTACAAAAAACTGAGCGAAACCTAACCACCTATAGACAATAATTTGGAAGTAATTTTAAATTAAGATTATAACTATTTGTTTACTGTCATATAGTTACTTTTGAGGTAACTAATTAATAAAGTCAAGTTTCTGTTACTCTGAGGTGGAAGGGTTATTAAAAGAGAAGAATCTGTTACATTGAGGTGGAGGGAACATAGTTTTTAAAATATGAGCATTTTTCTTGGTTATCTCCGTTGTTCGGCTAGGCTAGTTTTTTTCAATAATAATAATAATAATAATTTTTTTTTTTTTGAGTTGATGTACAGGGACCACCACAGCACACAGGTCTGCGGCTTATACGTGTCAGTAAACCCAACCAACAGGGGTAGTTCCCTAGCAAAACATGATCATAAACATCGCGTGAAGATAGTTAATGCATCTTATAGTATGATTTTAAACCACACGACGGAAGGCAAAAAACGCTGTCTACTGTCGGAATGAGAGGATCGTGCCTCGGGCGATGAAGTGTAACAGGAATAGAATGCAAACCAGGGAAGAACGTGCGTCGAAGGACAGAAAGGACATCGCAACCCACAAACACATGAAAAATGGAAAGGCGGCAACTCGAGCGGCAAAACGGTACACCATCCAGCGACATGAGAAAACCATGGGTGAAATGGTATGTCCTATTCGCAATCGCGCAGGACACCTCCAAACAGAAGGGACTAGGTGGCCCAAGAGGGTTTGACTGTACGTAGGTTGGCACGGTTATCCCTCGACCAACAAGCCTGCCAGCAAGAAAGAAAACCGCGACGAATGGAGATATAAAAATCAGAAGCAGGAAGGCGTCCCAGTCGCAAGGAAGGAGGAAGGTATTGTACATGTGGCACGACGTTGTTCGCAGCATGTTCAGCTTCCCTGTCGGCTCGTTCGTTCCCCGGAACACCCATCTGGGAAGGGACCCAACAGAATTCAATACTTTGCTTCATCACATGCAACGCGAGCAGAGGAGTCCTGTCTGGCTGGTAGAGACAAAGGGTTTCTGGAGTAACCGGTGCGAAGCAACGCCTCAGAGCCACTTCTGGAAGTCGGAGAACAAGTGGTGTAACTACGTATCACTTCTTGGAATCGGGAGAACAGGTTAACTACCTACCGGGGGAACGCCGTTCAACCTATGAACTGCATAGCCCCTTGCAAGCCAGTTGCAGAAATACGACGACGATGGAGGCACGAGAGTGGAGAGAGCGGTGAAGTTCGACAAATCAGCCGAAGCCCTACTCCCCCTTTGACATCCGTCTGGTAGCCGTCAGTGTAAGACAGCGGACCGAGTCCGAGTGAACCCCGCATGAAACAGGAAAAGAATTCCTCGCGTTGGCGGGAGTGTATCAGCTTTGTTTAATGAATCGAATCCCCAATAGCAGACAACGGGGGTGTGAGAGATCCAAAGTACCAGTGGAGAGTATTGAAAGAATACAACATGACCCCTCGGAGGGTAGGTCGAGAAAACGGAAGATGGAATTGACAATCCCAGCAAACGACCGCCAGTAAGAAGGATTGTGGGGACGCGTTCAATGATAGAGGACAAGCCAGAGGATAAAGGAACCTGAATTGCCGAGGAACAGAGAGCACAAATGAAGCGTTCTTCTCCGCAGAGGACAGCAGGGCATCTCCCCCCCGCCTCCACCTGCCCAGGCTCAACTTCGGGGAAGATCTAAAAGCTTCAGTCGCAATCCATAGGCCCTCGTTCTGAAGTGGGTCAAGAAGACGGAGGTACGACTGAAAAGTTTGCCCATAAATGGCACATCCATAGTCCAGTTTGGCCCGTACCAGCATGATGTAAAGATGGAGCATGCTCTTTCTGTCCGCACCCCAAGTCTTAGAGGTGAGATGCCGCAAAAGATCCAACGAACGACGGCAGCTAGTCCTGAGATGAGTAATATGAGGGAGGTACGTAAGGCGCTCATCGAGCAGCAGACCCAAGAATCTAACAGTAGACTCCAAGCAGATGGGAGAACCATAAAGGGTCAAAGAAGGAAGCGAACGCACCCGACCACCACGCCGTGGATTTTTCCTGACAACATGGCTTTGTTTTCGATTGTAGAGAACGTGCACAACCACCGCTTACTACACATGCGGAAACGCCTTGTCAAGTGGCCAGCGTGAAGCTGAAAGCTCCGATACAAGGAAGCCTAGCCCAGTAGCAAATAAATGTGCAACGATGTCGACATAGACCGGAGCAGCGGCCGATGGTGGAATGGCATCCACTACTCCATGAACCCTATTGCAAAAAGCAACACTGCCCTGAGGCATCCCCTATCATCCATGACAAATACGGCGCGACCAGTGTGGGTGCAGCAACGGAACCCCCGAAACGAACTCGATCCGACATCAAGCGCCGCGGAAGGGAAAAGGGGGAGTTGCCTCCTATGACCCAAAGAGTGAAGGTTTTTGCAAAACCCCCATCCTACATGTGCTATCATATGCCTTGTTCAAAAGATCGAATGAAAAACGGCCAGAGTCATGTTATTGGAAGCAAACGCTACACTATGGTCGTGATCCAAACGAAAGGTGATGACTCTGAGTGGAGCGATGGAAGATCGAAAACAACACTGTAGTTTCAGAAAACGTCAATGAGCAGCTCGAGCGTGAAGAGAGCGGGAGGCTACAATTCTCTCATCAGTTACATGTGTCACAGTCAAGAGAAATGGTCGATTAATGATTTGTAGAAGTTGGTCCTTGCCAGGTTTCGGCAAATGGGAACGAACATACGCCCGTCACCAGACAGAAGGGAAAGACACCCTCCAACCAGACCCTATTAAAGGAGAAGCTGAGAAGAATGCGAGGCCGACGGATGAACATGCCGTAGCATCGCAGAAATGCCATCAGGTCCGAGCTCTCGTTGCAAAGTTTTAGGGCCTCCCGAAATTCATATCTGGTAAATAATTTTGTATCCAAGGGGGAACCCCAGGCGGAACCGAAAAGTCTGGGGGTCGCACCCGTAGCGTCGAGCGAAACGGCTCACGAATCGGGACTCGCTTGGGAGCAGGAGGCCAAGTGAAAGCCCCAGCTCATCAGCGAACCACTCCCGGGCAGAGAATTACAGTCAGAGGGGCGTTGTAGGGCCATATCTTAAGGATATATAGGGGTCGGAATGGTGTTTTCTGGAAATCTTACGCCACAACTTAACACTATGAAACTGGGTGTAGAGGATGTAACAGTGGAGGCATAGTTCCGGAAAAGCTGCCTTCTAGTCCGTCTGTTGAGACATCCTTGAGCCGAGCGAAGCGCAGCCCTTAAACAAGATATCAGTTGGAAGGGTGGGGTAAGCTGTACATATTTTATACAGGCTCCGCTTTTTCTCGAAGTAGCCCGACACATTCCGCTCCACCGAAGGAGTCGTAGATTGCGGTGCCAAGGAACGAGGGATATGGTCCACACAGCTTTGAGGATTAAGGTATCCTGAATGCGGTGAAGAGCTCCTCCGAGACGGAACACAGTTGATGCAGGAGAGGAAGAAAGTAATGTGGCCTGATAAAAGGAAGGACAATCGGCCCTGGTCGGTACGCCAGCTAGAATAAGGTGTTGTGCCTGACTAAGAATAGAAGGAAAGGAATGACAGATCGGGTAATTGGGTAACTTCAACATCAAATGATTCCAATAAATCAATTTATAATGCCCTTATATATGTAGTGTTTTTACAATTGAATTGTTATATATACTTTTGGGGAGTAGGAGTTGTAATTAAAGTCAGAACATTATCAGTTGGCTTGACATGTATGGCCTGGTAGAAAATGGTTCATCATCATTATTTGATTTTATATATCCTCAAAGCATAATATTATTTTAGAGATATTTCAGATTGGCTTTCTATATAAATTTGGCGTTGTTCAACATGCACTTATGATTACGACTTTATGAGCAAGGAATGTCAAATATCTTACATAAAAGACGGGGTTGAAAATGTATTGTTTTTCCATAAAATTCCATTGTTCTAGCTCCCATGTATGGGCTTATAAATTGTGCTCGGATTGGGAATCATTTGATGTTGAAGTTCAAAGAAATTTAACAGAACCTGATCACCTGTAACCACCCTTTAAATTCAACGGAAAACATAATAAACAAAACTATCAACAAACCCTATAAAACAGGACAATACGAACTATATCTTTAATTTACATCCAATTTTAATTTTAAAACTTCAAAATGCAAAAGACTTTGATAACAGAGGAAAAATGCCTACGCGGCATTATTAATACCACATTACTCTACAAGTACTACAAAATTCAAGTTCAAACTATACACGAACAAGAAAACTTCTTCGTTCTTCTCTACTAAGGTACCTTTCAGTTAATCACTAGTCGTAAACCAATCGCAATGTCCCGGAGTCCTGACTGTACGTGACGTATTTGGTTACACGACTAATAGATTAACAGAAAGGGCCATACCAGCAACGCTTTAAACCTAGTACAATATATCGTAACATAATTCTCACTGAGCATAACAAAACACCTATACCTGATATCTCACAGTCAATTCAAACATTTTAACACTCCTCAGCGCAAGCCTCAAACAACTGCAAATAGTGATGCTAGACATAAACATCTACCGCAGACATTCACTATAAAGTTCATCGTATTGTCCCTTAATTAAATATATTTATTAAAAGCGTAAAGTTTAAAATGAAATTGTCATATCGAATTTTTAAATCTTGCAAGTGATTTGACTCAAATGTTAGAATCGGAAACTCTGAAGATTTTCGAGGTTTAAGTAGGACGAAACCGGTCAGTAACTAATAAATATAATATGCCTCTTACTTTCTATGCAAATTATAACGAGATGATATTAAGAAAATAAATGCAAAAATCAGAAGAAATATTAGGGAATTGAAGTTGAAACGTAAAACTATATAATTAATAATAAATCACTAATACTAAATAATAATAAATAATAAATAAAATAATAATATAAGAAAAAAATATAATAATAAAAGTATAAACATAACTAATTCTTTTCTTTCTTTTTCTTTCGCCTTCTTCTTGGCTCCAAGATTTGGGGTAAGGTGCTGTACAAGCATTTGAAAAGAAAAGCAGAGGAGACCTACAACGTCGAAAGAAAGCAGCCTTACCGCCCCTCTGTACCATTATTATGAAGATAATAAAAAGCAGAAAATCCACCCTAGAGCATCATGGACCGCGACGGACCCCCTCACTAAGGTAATCGTCAATGTAAGGGTTTCATCCCCTTGCCCAGTGGACCACAACCATGCCCATACAAACCCGCCATTCTCTCCTATCACGGCACCTTTATTCTCGCCTCTGCAAAACTCACATTTCTCTCCTTCCAGACATTCCGTTCACTGACTCAATCCACTTTCCTCTTCGGTCCTCCCAGCCGTCGGTCCCAACACAGTCTCTCCACTATACATCCCTTAAGCCAACCGACCTTCATTCACTCACCTCTATACCAACATCTCAACATACTTTCATTATTCTCTCAATTTACGCCTTTCTTCACACCACCCACAACTCTCTAAACGTTCATTCCTCACTTTATTAATTCTTTCACACCTAGCATGCACCTAAGATTGTCCATCTGAACAAATTGAACTTTAGATCTATACTTCTTTTTCCAGACCATAAGTCTCACTACCAATATAATAACCACAAATTACATCCCTCCTTAGACTCTAGCGCACTCAGACTTAGTCCCTTTACATTCACACACGATTTAATTGCCAGCAACCTTAGGTTGCCTGCCATTCACAACTTTCCTACTACACTCTGGCATCACCGTTCCCTTCATCCAACACATTACCCTAAATTTTAAACTCAGACACACTGGCTCCAGCTGCTCATCATCTAAAAATGAATTCACACTGAGGACTGTCCTCACTCACAACCATAACCTTTACTCTTATCTACGTTTTACTTTCAACCAGACCCCTCCTTTTTACATACCTTGCCAAATCTCTCCACAATCCTCTCAAACTCTCTTCAGACTCGCAACAACAGACCCAAATCATCCGCATACAGTAGGTAGGGCAACCTCCACTCCTCTCCATTCATATAATCATTCTACACCATTTCCTGCCTCCCAACCTCGAATTCTTTCATACCCATCCATATACAAATTGAAATCACCAGGAGACATAACACAAACCCTTGTCTCATCCGCTATTAATCCTAAACCCAATCACTTTCAACACCATTTATCTTACACACGCTTCACTACCTCGTCATCCATCCTTTTGATTCCATTCAGAAGCTACCACCACCACCATAAATCACTAACTACCTGCCATAAAGCTTCCGTATTAACTCTATCATACGCCTGTTGGTAATTAGATAAAACCTAAAATATAATTTTTAGTCTTCTTCTCCCTCATTTTCTCAATCATTTGTTTCAATTGTAAAGATTTGATCCACACTCCTCTACCACTCCTAAAACGCACTTGTTCTTCACCAATCAGTCTCAGTCCTCAGGCACTCTTTCGACCAAATCCCAGCATATACCTTCCCTACAACACTCAATATAACTTATCCCCCTATAATTTCTTTCGAAATGACTTCCCCTTATTCCTCTTACCCTTATACAAGGGTAACTAAGACTGCTCTCCCCAATCCCTTGGGAACTATACCCTCCAATACGCTTTTTATTACACAACT
>JABUQX010129748.1:0-2500 GCA_015478945.1 Trachelipus rathkii
AATATCCAATAGAAACGAAGGCGAGAGGGGTATTAATAGAATAGATGTTGTTTTCTCGTCATATTGCGATAATGTTAAAAGTATTGATGTACCGTAATTACTGAGAACCATTACTCAGCTAACACATCCATACTAAAGAATAGGGTCCGTTACCATTCGCATGAGAAATATACAACATGTATCAAATAAAAGAAGAAATGATCTAAATGCACTTGACAATGTCGGACGATACTGACGAATAATACAGTCTACCTAGGCTTGTTTTATAAAATATACACTGAACTATGGAATATCCTTATAATAGAATGTATAGCAGCTTGCTAACGACAACTGATGTTGATACATTTACTTCTCTTTGGCATTATGAGAAAATGCAATCTATAGAGCCTGAATATGCTGAAGAATGGGTTGGTGCATCTCGAGATATTTATTCCTATGTTATTTCAAAAGGAATAGGAGCTTTGGAGACTTATATAGAGAATGCACAGTTTCAACTTCACCCCATGTCTTCCGCGCAAATGATTAATATATAATATATTATATATTTTTTTTTCGAGGGCAAGTATACTTTATATATATATATATATATATATATATATATATATATATATATATATATATATATATATATATTATATATATATTATGTATAATATTAGGTGTATAGTATATATATATATATATATATATATATATATATATATAATTATATATAATATAACTGATATTATATATATATATAGTATATATATATATATAAATAGTATATATATAAAAAAATATTATATTTATATATATATAATATATGTATATATATAGTATATAATATATATTAAATAATTATATATATATATTATATATATATATATATATATAAATATGAAATTTTAAATATTGAATGATAAATTGATGAAAGAATGTGATAAAGAGAAGGTAAAGTAATTGAACTGTCCCTTCTCTGGATTGAAGCACACCGCATGTGTTGCGGGCGCGTGAGGACAAATTCCCCGGTCTACATGAATTGACCATCCTCAAACCAAAAAGTTTGATTCAAGAACAATCATAAAGCAACCGAGTTCCTTCAAGTCGACCATCACAGTGTCCAGCCTGTCTATCTCTCGTTTCTTATTATTTTTTAGATGTTTAAATATTGCATATAATTCGCCAATTATAACCATGTAAGAATTAACTGCCCTTCTCTGGGAATTGAACCACCAGCATGTTGCGCGTGACTACAATATGCCCGTGCTTCATAATTGAGCCATCTTTCAATCCCAGAGAAGGCCCAGTTAATTCTTTGATAAGAGAAAGATTTACGATACAAACAGAATGATTTATGTCAGTGTTGATGATTAAGAAAGCTTGACGACGTGTACCTTAGGAATGGATTATGGAGGGTGTTAGAAGAGAATTATGGAGTGGGGAGAGGATTGTGTGATGCACTGAAGAGTATCTATAAAGTGGCAAAGTGCAATGTGAGAATCAGGATATTAAATATAATGGTTTGAGGTTGTTAATTGGTGATAACTAGGGAATGCTATTAGGTCACACTTATTGTTCATTTAGGTTTTTTTTCTTAATATTGATGTAAATGGGTTCATTGCAGGAGTGTAAAGAGGAGACTTGGGTGTGAATGGAGGGAGACATCATGTCTATATTTGCCTCGTGATTGATTTGGCGGGTGTGGAAGTGAAAGTAGAGAAGGTAATGGATAAGAAAATCCTTTCATGACTGGTTTCCGCCGAAAACCTGGAGCAAAATGAAGACTATCAAACTGAATCATACTTAGAGAAAACTAGAATTAGATGAATGATGTGAGTACAGTCAGAGCGGAGTATCTTGCATTGAGATCTCGGTAAATGGAGAAAGCCTTGAAGAAATATTAAAGAATTTATAATTATCCTGGGTGGAATTAATATACAGAGGATCCTGATGAGTGAGTGTGATGTTAGAATCACCGCTTTAGGAATATTACGAAGTTCGGAAGAAGCGGCCAAGGCTGTGTATCCTTATTGATTATAAAAACCTTATTAATATTGGTGTAGATGTGAAAAGACGTATTATCGAAGGAAGTGAGTTAGCACCTTAATATTGGTATATTACTCTCGTGCAGAGACAATGGTGTTACTACCAATAGGCATGAAAGTAGGATACAGTCAACGGTGAGATGAAGGATCTTAAGAGATAATTGGAAAGACTTCAAGAAGATGAGAATATAAGGAGAATGAAAGAGTCAGAAGGAAAGTCGGAGTGACACCTATGTTGAGGAGGATAGATGTCGCAAGAATCAGATGGTGGGGACATTTGGAAAGGATGCAGGAAGACCTGGCTGGCGAAGAAACGATGGGAGTGGATGCCGGATGGAAGAAGACTCAGAGGAAGACCAAGGAAGAGGGGGAGGGAATCGTTGCAAGATTCGTTGCTGAGATGTGGGCTGCCTACGGTGGAGGAAATACAAGAGAGAAGACTGTGGGAAGACAGAGCCGAAAGGAAACGCCTG
>JABUQX010129748.1:7500-12500 GCA_015478945.1 Trachelipus rathkii
TTCAGCTATGAACACACACACACACACACAACACTTACAAACTATAACAATTCCTATGACACTATACACACATTCACTATGACACTTAAATTTACCCATAGACACTTACATTTAACTTATACAACACACACACACACCACACACACACATAAACTCACACACAGATTTACTTACAACAACGCAGGATTTAACTTACACTCACGCAGATTTTACTAACTCACACACAGATTTACTTGAAACACACGCACACTCACTTACACTTATAACGTAAATATTTATTAAAACATTTTATTTTTAATTAAACACGTACATTTATATTACCCATTCAAATATAACTAAAATTATTTATAAGTTTCTTAAAACTTCTATAATAAAACAATCATTATCTTTGAACAAAGAATTTAATATTAACTGTTAATACTTTTTGGTTTATAAATTTTATAAACTATCAAGTTTTAAATAACTTTTACTAAAATTTATGAAATTTTAATAAAAACATATATTTTACGTACCTAAAGCAATAAATCAAGTAAATCAGTAGGTCATAGCCCCCCTAGCACCGCCTCTACACCAGGCTATGAAACGTTTTGTTCCATTGACTTTAATGGCTTTAACATCATCTTTAGCCATGTAATATGGTTTAAAATAACAAAATAAGTTCTTCTCTGCTGAACATTAATCATGTATGTTTATTATAAATCTTCTAAGTTCTTTAACACTTTTAAAATAACAAAACTATCACTTACATTTATATTAATTCGCTCGATGTTAACGTAAAAATATTTCAAAGTTTTTTAAATCAAATTCGGATTTCTTTATTATTATTTATTATTGATTATTTATTATTAATTGACAATTCATCACGAGAAAACACAACACCCCGCACTCCTTACAGATACGAAAACTGACCTTCTCTGTAAATGTGTTAAATAACTACTTTAGGTCAAATTAGATAATCCTTTTGTAGCCCGGGGCGATTTGCCGGATACCCTATGCCCAGCCTACACCTAGCCTAAACCTGCACCTAACCTGACCTTACCTAAACCTAACGCTATCCTAACCTAAACCTAACTAACCTAACCTAACCTAGCCTAACCTAAGCTTAACCTAACCTAACCTACTAACCTATACCTCACCTAAGCCTAGCGTACAACTCCCTAGCCACACCTATCTGACTCCTGCACTAGCTCTCACCCCGCTTGAGCTCATCCAGGTACTGATGCCTACCCTTTGGTAGGTATTGTGCTAACATAGTCATTAGGAACCTGATCTGTATGGAATTATTCCTAACTTAATTTCCATCCGTGGTCACGACACACCACACAATCACACACCACACAACACACGCCCACACACACACCACACACACACACACACACACACACACACCACACCCACACCTACATTTACACTTATACACACAGTACAAAACACACTACCAACCCTTGGGTCTTCAGGGGGCAATTTTGAGAATCCGAATTTTTCGGTCAACCCTTTTGTATTCCAGGGTGCAATTTCGGTCTTGTAGCTTTTTGACCTTGTAGGTTCATGATGTCAGCTTTAGACACTGACTATATATATATATATATATATATATATATATTATATATATATATATACTATTATATAATATATATATATAATTATATATACATATATATTATATAATATATATATATAATATATATATATATATATATTAATTATATATATATATATTTCGGGTCAACCTTTTGTAATTCCAGGTGCACTTTGGTCTTGTAAGGCTTTGACCTTGTAGTTTGATGCCTCAACTTTGAATGTGTTCATCTTTAATGACTCATCTTTGATGTACCTATCTTGATACCACCTATATTGATGATTTATCTTTGATGACTCATCTTTGATGGTTCCCAACCCCTGAGCCTAGATTCATAGTTAATATTTAATTCTCCCCTATGTTATAGGCTGCCCGCAGGAAACGCGCGTGATCTCCCCCGCAAAGGCGGAGGCCCGCAACCCGTAGGTGCGACCCCGCCGAGCGAATGAAAATATATACAGTATATTTTTCTCTTCCGGCTCGGCTGGTCGGCACCTACGGTGCGGGCCTCCACCTTTGCTGGGAGAGATCACGCCTGCGTCCTGGCGGCCAGCTTATAACATAGGGGTAGGACATTAATATTAACTCTGATCTAGGCTCAGGGGTTGGGAACCATCAGATGAACCGACAAAGATGAATCATCAATATAAGGTGGATCAAAGATTGACTTCATGCAAGATGAGTCCATCAAAGTATGAACCTTCAATGAGTTGAGACATAGTTAGCAGAATTGGAAAAATTTATGATTAAAGCATACATGGAAATGAAATAATAATATATATATATATATATTATATATATATATATATATATATAATATATATATATATATATATTATATTAATATTATATATATATATATATTATATATATATACAGTGGCGCAAAGCTGAGACATCAAACCTACAAGAAAAGCTACAAGGTCAAAAAGCTACAAGACCGAAATTGGCACCCTGGAATCAAAAGGTTGAATCGAGAAATAATTCGGATTTCAAAAATTGCCCCCTGAAGACTAATCAAAGGTGTTTAGTGTGTTTTGTACGTGTGTATAAGTGTAAAAGTAAGTGTGTGTAGGTGTGTGTGTGTTGTGTGTGTGTGGTGTGTGTGTGGTGTGTGTGTGGTGTGTGTGTGGTGGTGTGTGTGTGTTGGGTGTGTGTGTGTGTGTGTGTACCAAAATGTGCTATAAAGTTAAAAGGGATACCATACAGGTCAGTTCCTACATGACCCTCATGTTAGCACAGATACCTTACCAAAGGCTAGGCATCAGTTACATGTGAGCTCAAGGCGGGGTGGAGGCTAGGTGCAGGAGTAGGATAGGTGTAGGCTAGGTGTAGGTGTAGCGCTAGGTTAGGTTAGTTAGGTTAGGTTAGGTTAGGTTATGGTTAGGTTAGGTTAGGTTATGGTTAGGTTAGTTAGGTTAGGTTAGGTCAGGTTAGGTGCAGGTTTTAGGCTAGGTGTAGGGCTGGCATAGGTTAGTCCTAAATCGCCCCGGGATACAAAAGGGATTATCCTAAATTTAGACCTAAAGTAGTTATTTAAACAACATTTAACAGAGAGAGGTCAGTTTCGTATCTGTAGGGAGTGCGGGTTTTTGTGTTTTCTCGTGATGGATTGTCAATGTACATAGATAATAATAATAATAATAATAAAAGAAAAATTCGAAATTATTTAAAAAACTTTGAAATTTTTTAGTTTAACATCGGAGCGAATAATATAAATTAAAGTTTGAATGTTGTTATTGTAAAATAAGAACTTTAGAAAGATTTTGAATAAAATACATGTTAATGTTAGCAGAGAAGAATCTTATTTGTTATTTTAATACTTATTACATTGCTAAAGATGATGTAAAGCAGTAAGTCAAGAGAACAAAACGTGGCATAGCTTGGTGTAGAGGGGTGCTAGGGGCTGACCTTACTGATTTACTGATTTATTGCTTTAAGGTACGTAAAATATATGTTTTTTAATAAACATAAAATTTTAGTAAAAGTTATTTTAAAACTTGATAGTTATAAAATTTATAAAACAAAAAGTATTAACAGTTAATAAATTCTTTGCCTTTGTTCAAGATAATGATTGATTTATTATAGAAGTTTAAGAAACTTTGAAATAATTTAAGGTTATATTTGAATGAGTATTATAAATGTACGTGTTTAAAATTAAAACATAAAATGTTTTAATAAATTATACGTTATATGTGTAAGTGAGTGTGCGTGTGTAAGTAAATCTGTGTGTGTGTTAGTAAATCTGTGTGAGTGTAAGTATATCTGCGTGTGTAAGTAATCTGTGTGTGAGTGGTGTGTGTGTGTGTGTGCTAAGTATCAACCAACCAATGGGTAATATGTAAGTGTCATTAAGTGAATGTGTGTATAAGTGTCATAGTGAATGTGTGTAAAGTGGTAATGTGTGTGTGTGTGTGTGTGGTGTGTGTGTGTTTCATAGTGAATGTGTGTGTGTTCTAAAAATAATAATAACAATAGGCATGAGTAAAAATAACACTAAGTATAATAAGAATAAAAATAAATAATAAAATAATAATAAAATAAATAAAATAATAATTAAAATAATAAAAGTATAAACAAAATAAAAAACATCAATGTTAATAAATATTAGTTTAAGAGCAGTAAAAAACAAATATAGAGTTACATTACAATTTTAGCAGTACAAACATACGAGTTAAAGCAGGTAAAAAGCATTGAGTTTGGTTAACCAGCAGTTTAAACAACATGAGTTTTACAAGCAGTATTCAATTAATCCATACGTATAGTTATTACAATAACAGCAGTAAAACCTCACTGACGTTTACTAGGCCATAAGCAGTAACTCACAGTGAGTTAAAGCAGTAACAGTAAAACAAGCAGCATACTATATAACCCTCCTTGGTCGATTCAGGTCACACCTCTATTGATACTGATATGATGTTAGCGTTGCTGATTCTGATATACACTAAGGAATAGGTGAAAGGGATGTTAATAAATTAAGATATGTGCTTTTGTAGTTATATTGAAATGCATGTAAAAAACAATAATGTTAAACTTGCATTAAGAATACAGTCAAACTAGTATGAGTAGCATTATGTGAGCAGTAAAAGACCAATCAAGCATCGTTTATTAAACCATCTGCTTTAACTCATGACTAATAAGTTACACATACTAGCACTTGCTTTAAATATACTGTACTGCCCCTTTGGTTTTAACTGGCCTTATGTATAACACCAAACTCATGTCAATTGAATTTATACTTGATCTAACTGCTTTAAGGTATGTTATGTTTAAATAATATGTAGATCTAGAAGCATGGATATAACATCATGAACGAACGTTAATAGCATAAAACGATGAGTGTAATAGCAGTTATACTGCTATAGCTTGTAAAGAAACCAAAGCCTGCTGAATTCCGCTTAGGGTTAGGTAAACCATCTCTC
>JABUQX010129749.1:2500-5000 GCA_015478945.1 Trachelipus rathkii
GAGAGAGAGAGAGAGAGGGGACGAGAGAAGGGGGGTGTAGGATTAATATATACAGGTTTATAAGGAAGATTAGGTAAGGTTAGGCTTTAGGTCTTTGTCTGGCTAGGTTAGGTGCACATAGCAAGATATAAAAAATATCTGTTTTTTGCTTAAAAGACGAAATAAGAAACATTGCGGGACTCACAGAGAGATATTGGAATCTTATTTGTGTAAGTTTGATCAGAGAAAGCACTTTAATGGAAAGGACTTGTTCCAGTGTATGCTAAAATGTATTTCTGAATTTAAACTTATGTAACATTTAATAACTTACATGATGACTTTTGAGTTAAATAAATTTTTTCTAATTTGCATTTTATTGAATAATAAATTATTTATATTTTGATAATTTTTTTACAACATTTATGTAGTAGAAATCTATAAAAAAAAAAAAAAAATTGAGTTTAACAAAATTTTGATGCGATAGAAAATCGTTTTCGAATTTAAACTTATTTCGTAGAATAAATACTGGTTTACCAAAAGAAAAGGTCGTATACTAATATATATATACTATATATATATATACTATATATATATATATATATATATCTATATATATAATTATATTATATATATTAATATTATTATATATATAATAATATATATATATAATATATTATATAATATATATATCATATATTGATATATATCTATTATATAAAAAAATATATATATATAAAATATAAATATATATATATATATATATATATATATATATATATATATATATATATATATATATATATATATATATATATATATATATATATATATATATAATATATATATATATACTATTATATATATATATATAATATAATATATATTATATATATATATATATATATATATATAGGGGTTAGGGGATTTCAATGTACACAACACTGAATGGTTGGGGTCCTCTCATACTGATTTTAGGTGGGAGAAGGCCGAATCATTTTAATAGCATTCTCAACGATCTGTAGCAACTAATTAAAGAACCACCCCACATCCGAGATAGTCCCCCAACCAATTCTTGACACACACTTGACCTATGTTTCACCACTTATCCTTCCTCTAAACAGAATCACAGATTTTTGCGCTTTGTGGTGGCAAACGCAAATCTGTTCACTTTCACATTATATGTCCTTAATTTTAATACTTTCTCTCCAACAGCTCCATCCTGCCCTACGCGTTTTTTTCTGGCACTTTGATCGGGCCGATTGGGGGGTCTTGCGTTGCTTCTACGCTAACTATAATTTGAATCAGACTGTTTGTCTCTGGTGACGCTTTGACTTCTGCCGATAAGGTGGGGAGCTGTAATTCGTTGATGGGATGAGCAGGTTCATTTCCTCTTCGACTAAATCTTTCTCTCCTCATAATCCAAGGTTCGATCGTGCTTGTTCTCTGGCCATTCAGGCTAGAGACAGTGCGTAATCGGGAGTGGAAAAATTCTCGTTCCCTTCACTCTATGCTAAATTTCATTCAGCTAGAAATCGTCGCCAGGGATACTCTCGACGAGCAAAAGCTGGCTTTAATCAAACGAAAGTGCGCTAACCCCTTGGTTCTCCTGACAAATCTTTCTGGCTCTTGCCAAAAACATCTCAAGCAACTTCTGCCAATCTGTCCTTTCCTCTCTTATTCGATCTGATTGGTCTCTGTTGCTAATTTTCCAACGAAAAGGCCAATCTCTCTGCCTCCTTTTTTCCTCTAACTCAAACCTTGGACGATTCTGGCAACATTCCTCATCACCCCTCCTATCTCCTCTCAGGTAACCTATGCCTTTCCCTGTGATTACATTTGATCGGAGTGCATGGGCTTGTCCTGAAATCTATGAACGTTAGGAGGCGGGTGGCCCGGGTGGCATTCCTCCCGAGTTTTTGAGGGAGCGTGCTTCCTCGTGCTTAATCGTCCCTCGTTCAAACTATTTCTCTAATGTCTCCAATACTAAACTTTCCAAAGTCAGTGTTGGAGGCACGCAACATGTCCAACCTGTTCCGAAAAAGGAAGCCGCTCTGATCCTTTCCAACTATCGCCCTATAGCTCTTACTGTATTCTATCTAAGATTTTGAACTCTTCTCAAACTCTCATCTTCTTAGGAATCATCTGGAATCCATTCACCTTCTTTCCGATCGCCAGTACGGCTTTAGGCGCTCGAGGTTCTATGGCGATATACTTTCCTATCTTACTGATTTTATGGTTTTCCCCCCTTAGGAACTACAAAGCTTTTGACCGGGTATGGCACGCGTCACTGCTCTCCAAGCTCCTCCTTTGGGTTTCCTTCCTTCTCTTTGCTTACTTAGTCTAGTTTCTTTCAAATCGCTCAATATCGGCTGTTGTTGATGGGCGACTTTCTTCTTCCTTTTGTCAATAGTGGTTGTTTCTCAGGGTTTGTCTTATCCCTATTTATTCCTCACTTTTCTTTAATGATCTGCACCTGCAATATTTTAACTCTATTTCACTCATATGCCGATGACTCGACCCT
>JABUQX010129749.1:15000-20000 GCA_015478945.1 Trachelipus rathkii
TATATATAATGATATTATATATATATATATATTATATATATATATATATATATATATATTGCTATTAATCTTTAATTTAAATGATTAATTTTATATTAAACATTTTTTATCTTCAATATATATAATATAAATACGGAGAAATATATATATATATATATATATATACTATATATATATATATATATATATATATATATATATATATATATATATATATATAATATATTATACGATATATATATATATATATATATATATTATCTATATAATATATATGAATAATATATATATATATATATATATATCTATATATATAATATAATATATTATATATATATATATATAAATGTGTGTGTTGTGGTGTGTGGTGTTGTGTGTGTGTGTGTGTAACAAATTATATGTTTCTACATATATCTAGAGGTATGTTTATACTATAGGGTAATTCACTGTTTTAACATTTAGAGGGAACACTTCTAAAATCTGCATAACATCGGCAAATAGTGAAAAGGTGATAGTGAATGAGTGTGAGAAAGTTTGAAGAATGGTAAATCTGCAGGTATAGATGTAATTACTAATAAAATGATCAAGAATGGAGCTAGATGGTTATTGAATGGATTTGGAAGCTGGTGTAACAAACGTTTATAGAAGATATAGTTTTAGAGGATTGAATAAAATCAGTATATAATATATATATCATACTATATATATTATATATAATTATATATATATATATATATTATATATATATATTATATATAATATATATATATATATATATATATATATATATATATATATATTATATATATGTGTATATATATTATAGATTATAAATATATATATATATATATCTATATATAATATATATAATATATATATATATAATAATATCTATATATATATATTATATTATATATTATATATATATATTATATATATATTAATATATATATATTAGTATATATATACTATATTATATATATAATATATATATATATATTATAATATATATATATTATTATTATATATATATATATTATATATATATAGTACCTTTATGTAAAGGTAAGGGGATAAGGAAAACTATAAGAATTATAGGGGAATTAGTTTATTGAATGTTGTTTTGAAGATATATGCTGGTATTTTGTTTGAAGGAGTACATCGAGTGACTGTTGGACTGATTGATCAGTAAGAAGGTTCATTTAGATGTGGTAGAGGATGTGTGGATCAAATTTTTACATTTGAACAAATGATTGAGAAAATGAGAGAGGAAAGAAATAATTGTAATTAGGTTTTATGAACTTGCAACAGGCGTATGGTAGGAATAATAAGGAAGCTATGTGTCAGGTGTTAGTGATACATGATGCTCTGGTGGGCTTCTGATTGGAATCAAAAGTATGTATGACGATAGTGAAGCGTGTGCAAGAATAAAAGGAGTTGATAGTGATTGATTTAATATTAACAGCTGAGTGGGGCAGGGACGTGCTATGTCTAATTGGTTATTCAATTTGCATATCAATGGGGTTATGAAAGAATTAGAGGTAGAGGTGACAGGAGATGGTGTTAGAATAATGGAGAATGGAAGAGAGTTGATGGTGACCTACTTATTGTGTGTGATGTGGATGATTTGGATTTTGTGTGGCGAATCTGAAGAGAGTTTGATTGAATTCGATAGAAGGGGTTTGGCAGGGGTGTAAAGGGAAAAGGAGGGGTTTGAAAGTAATGTAGATAAGAGTAAGGTTATGGTGTTGAGTGAGGAGTCCTCAATGTGAAATCGTGCTGGATGGCGAGCAACTGGAACAAGAGTCTGGGTTTAAATATTTAGAATGCTGAATGAAAAGAAAACGGAAACCGCAGAGTGTAGTAGGAAAGTTGTGAATGGCAGGAAGGTGGCTAGTGCAAATAAATCCTTGGTTAATGTAAAGGGATTAAGTACTGAGTGAGCTAGAGGTTTGCATGAAGGTATGGTGTTGTCTGTGCTAATGTATAGTAGTGAAACTATGATCTGAAATAAGAGGTATAGATTTAAGGTACATTGTGTTCAGGTGGACAATCTTAGGGGCGCGTTATTTTTGAGAAGAATGGATAAAATGAGGAATGAAAGAATTAAGGAGTTGTGTGGAATGAAGAAACGGGTAAATGAGAGAATAAACGAGAGTACATTGAGATGGTTTGGTCATATGGAAAGGATGGGATATAATCGGTTTGGTTTAAGGCGGATGTATAGTTGGTGAGTGTGTGGAAATCGAGCGGGCTGGAGACGCGCATAAATACGTGGATTGTAGTCAGTCAAACGGTATACCTGAAGGTGAGGAATGTGAGTTTGGCAGAGGCGAGAAGAAATTTGCAGAATAGGAGTAAATGACGTGGTTTTGTGAGCGGGTATGGCTGTGGGCCTGGCCCAGATGATGAATCCCAGATTGATAAGATACCACATTGTGGGTCCGTTGAAACTCTAGCGTGGATTTTTCGGACTGAGACCAGTTTTCACTTAAAGGTTATGTTCTTCTACTAGTTTTCTGTTTCCGGTGTATGTAGCCGCATCCTCGCAACCCTCTGGGGAAACGGAAGAGGAGATAATAATAATAATAGATAATAATATAATAATAATAGAATATTGTAAAACTAACATTTAAACGAGAACAACAATTTAATAAATAATAATATAATAATAATAAATAATAATAATGTAATAAATATCATTAATAATACTAAATATAAAATAACAGATAACAAAACAATAACAATAACAATACAAAAACAATAAAACAATAAAAATAATAATAATAATAATAATAATAATAATAATAATAATAATAATAATAATAATAATAATAATAATAATAATAATAATAATAATAATAATAATAATAATAATACATGCCCATATCATAATAATATATACACATTAATAATATAATAATAATAATATAATAATATAATATAAATATTTAATAATAATAATAATAATAATAATAATAAAAGAATCGACTACTAAGAGAAGAAGCAGAGGAGGGAAGAAGAAGAAGAAGAAGAAAGAAAGAAGGAGAAGAGAAGAAAGAAGAAGAAGAAGAAGAAGAAGAAGAAGAAGAAGAAGAAGAAGAAGAAGAAGAAGAAGAAGAAGAAGAAGAAGAAGAAGAAGAAGAAGAAGAAGAAGAAGTAAGAAGAAGAAGAGAGAAGAAGAAGAAGAAGAAGAAGAAGAAGAAGAAGAAGAAGAAGAAGAAGAAGAAGAAGAAGAAGAAGAAGAAGAAGACATGCCGCATACATAATATTTTCTTATGCTGCACTGAAGTGATGAATCAGGTTATTTTATGGAAAATTAAAACTAGTTTTTCTCTTTTAATTATGTTTCATTCCCTCATTAATTATATCCACAAAGTCATTTTTCCATTTTTGCCATCAAAATTTTTGCACTTTTAAGATTCATTTTGATATTCTAATATCAATATCACATCTCGAAAGATGTATTATAATATGGTGTTGTATATGCTCTTGATAAACCATATTTATTTTGATTAAAATCATCTCTTAATTTTCAACTTCAAAATAATTCTTCAAATGGAATTGTATTATCAAACTGAATAACTCGAAAATTTAATCGTAAGATGTTTGCCACCTAAAATGAGCAGTTAATTTCTTTTGAGATGAATTTATTGACTTCCTGCGATTCTGTTAGGTAAAATCAAATTATTCTTGAATTTATGTTGAAGCTAATTGCATCTTTCGTATTAGGTTGTTTAATGGATTTCAAAATTTTCTTTTTACCTCACATTCTTGTCAGTGCTCATGTCATGTTCGTGTTCCATCCTATATATATATATATATATATATATATATATATATATATATATATATATATATATATATATATATATATATATATATATATATATATATATATATATATATATATATATTTGTAGCATCCCAAAGCATAATTATTCGTAAAAATTAAAATTTATGTTTGTACTTATGCCAAGATTTGCGTAAGCAAAATTTTGACATAAGGGCACGCAAAAATTGTATTATAGGCTTTCCCCGTTGCCATGTTGGACAATACTTCTCTCCCAGATTCTCTCCTACTCTCTTCTCATACTCAGTCGGACTCACTACCAACTTGCTTGCTCTTAAGAAGAAAGAAATCCGAATTAAAAGAAAACTCAACTTTCAAGCAAGGGAGATAAAACGCAGGAAAAGTCTGTGACTGCTCATCGATACTTTAGAAGAAAAAGAAGAGAGAATCTCAATAAAGGGGAGACTGTTGTTATTTATATTTTATTGAATAAATCATCATAATTTTTAAATCATCACCCCAACTGATATACAGGCTTACATCAAGAACCAAGAAGAATCAAATTTACATCAAAGAATATATTTTAAGGGCCCATATATACTGGTAATCCCGGAATTAAATCACCCAATGCCTTCTGATAACTCAGCAGCATTTCACCAGTAACTTCTTATTATGATGCCAAACAACAAAAAATTGGATACTTACACTCTCTCTTACTAACTCCTTCATCCTCAACAAGAAAAGTTCGTCTCTAAAAGAAAACAACCAAAATGAAGAAAGAAAAACAACAATAATACTAAAAAATCTAAATTAGAAAAATCTAAGAAGATGACTCAAACGAACCGCAAGCGAACATTATCAATACGTACTTCTTTTATCATTCTCGATTAATTTTGGATTATGGTCTGAAACTCATTTTGAATTCCATTAGGAACCTTTGGGCTCATCTTCGAAATCTGAATAATTCAGTAGCATCTGCGATTTTTTTACAAATGAAGAATTTACAATTGCAAAAACTGAACTGGTATCCTGCAGCTTTCTCAATCTCCCAGTTTCGCAACAAGTTCTTTTTCAAGATTTCCATAAGTTTGTCTCATCCAAGTGTCAGAGCTTCCCTTCGAAAATGAAGACGCGAAATTTTGGCCTATATGGATCAAGATATTCACGTATGGGCTTAATCTTCTCACCAATGTCAAAATTCCACGAC
>JABUQX010129750.1:0-2500 GCA_015478945.1 Trachelipus rathkii
AGAGAGATCATTGGATCGATGATATTACATCTTAAAAAAAAAAACTCAGATATTTTTGTTTGAAATCAAAATCTAAATATGTTATTTTTTAGTTGTTTTTTATGGATTTAAATTAGTATTCTCCTACAGCTCTTCCATTACGTCATATTGAAGTTCTTCCGATAATTTTTCGTACAGCATACTGTCTCTTACCATCATGAAGTTAATTGGATGTTTTTCCGTTGTAATTGAATTTTCAAGCAAACATCGATACAAAAGCTATTTACTATAACTTTTTTTAAGTTGCAATTCAATGAACTGATATCTACTTTGTTCTTTGCTTTGTAATGGTTTACGTAATGGATCAAATTTGAAAATTGCCTTTCATGTGTAGATATTCGATGTAAAAGTGTATTACAATATGTGTATACATAATTCTATTCTTCGTATGTTCTTCACCATTTAAGTGTAAATGCTCGTGTTAGCCATCGAATTCCATAATTTATCTAATCCTATGTATATTTTCTCATCATTCTTCCATTTGATATCTTATTAATTATTTTACTATTATATATATTGTAAATTTTAAATTTAATCTTCACTTCACTTTCAGTTTTGCTTAAAGAATTTTACATATCGTCACCCAAAACTGTCGCACTTTTCCGAAACCTCTCAGTTTTCCTTTTACTCTGAAAAGACTCAAAACATACCTTTTTCAAATTCTTACAGAAAAAAAAGCCTAATAGAATCGGTGGCACTTTATTTATTTGAGTTTCATTCTATTTACCATTTTGTTTCCTTAATTTATTAAACGTGAAAAAGGTATCATTATTCTTTTGTGTTTGTCTAGTGAGCAATCAGTTTTGAAATTTTTTTTTATTTTATAATATATATTTTTTTCTGCATTATGAAATTCAGCTAATCAATGTTAGAGTTTTTTATTTATTTATTCTCTGTTATTGAAGTAAATATATTTAGATGTGTATATATATATATATATATATATTATATACTAAATATATATATTTATATATATATATATATATATATATATTATATCATATATATTATATATATTGTATATTATATATATATTATATATTATATATATAATATTATATATATATAAATATTATAATATATATATATATATATATTTATTATATATATATATATATATATATATACAATGGGCGTCGCCAGCTTGTCAACCTAGGGGGGGGGGGACAGCTTAAAAATTTTATAAATTTTTTATTATATATATATATATATATATATATATATATATATATATATATATATATATATAAAAGAAAGACGACAAAACTAGAAAAATTTGTATGGATAATTAAATGATTAATATTTAAAAAAAAAAATATTTTATTAAAACAATAGAATATCAAATACAATATCCAATGATGGAAAATTCACAATATAAAGCAGTTGCAAAATTGATATTATTAAAAAAGTAATTTCCTTGGGTTCAACGCAAATTTATCAACTATCGTTTGAATAAAATAATCATGATTGTCAAACACAAATTTTCTGTGTCCACTCATCATAGCCAGTCCGTTTAACCTGTCGTCTTCCATAGTACTTCGCAGCCAAGTCTTGATCCTTAGCAGAGTACTGAAAGAGTGTTCTACTGTACTGGTGATGCATGGTTGGGCGAGTAGTATCATCAAAGCCTTTTTCGTCGACGGAAAGAAAGGGTTCAGTCTTCCTTTAAGACTTGGAAGCAACAAGATCTTTTAGTTTCTTCACTACTCAGTTTTCTTGTCCTTAAAAAATTTTTGTAAAAATTTTGAATTCTTCTATGCCTTCTAAGTGGTAAAACTATAAAATGAAGCTGTCTTTTCCTTTAACACTCATCGATTGTTATAAGTAGCATGTGGAAAGGATGTAGATATGTCATGCATAAGCAGGTGTATTTCAGTAGAAAACCGTAAATTCCAAAGAAGAAGTTATAAAATCCAGATACGGAATTATAAAGGATCTTCTCCAGAACTCTGCCGTGGGATTTGTTGCTGGATGTTTGCTGAAGGTGCTTCTGCTTACAAAAATCCGTGGTAATATTCAGATCAAGTCCCAGTTGCTCGGCGATTTGATTAGTTTCTTTTAACACTTCATCGGTGATTTTTTTTTCTTCATCTTTCCGATGGCTCCTAACCATTTCCACAATATGTTTAATGTGCTGCGAGGTTTTAACGATATCCAAGGTCTTAGATTGGAGAGCATTTACAACTGGCCCTCTAGCATCGCAGAGTATTTCGTGGATCATATCATAGCCATCTGATGAATGACGACTTACATACCGCTGAATGCAACTGAAAACAGCGTTTTTTCTTGTGGCGGTATTTTCCTTCAATGGAAAGGAATTTCTAATGTTTATCTTTGCATCAATTCGTACAAAGTGATCCTAAATACTCTGATGTATCTGTGTTGTTCAGACCAATCTGGGTCTGGCATAGGCTTGGATGTTTTGGCATTAATTTTTCTTCTCAGACCGTCTCGCGAAAAA
>JABUQX010129750.1:17500-19840 GCA_015478945.1 Trachelipus rathkii
GGTGAGTGGTGACTGTTTATTGACACTTCCAAGAGCAGTTTAAAGTGTGTGTTGTTACACAATGGCAACAGTTATGCTTCGGTTCCAGTAGAGTACTCGGTACGGATGAGAGGAGTATGCAAAAATCAAGACAGTTTTGGAGAGGGCTACAATATCAGGTGCACGGATGGTAAATATGCGTCGACCTCAAAAATTGGCAACATTTTGCCGGTCAGCAAGCAAGTTTCACCAAATATCCCTGCTTCCTGCTGCTATTGGAACAGCCGGGCGGCAAAGGATCACTGGACCAAAAGAGAATGGCCACCGAGGGAAACCTTAACGCCAGGTGACAGGAACATCGTACGTGAACCACTTGTACAGGGAGAAAACATCATCTTACCTCCACTACACATAAAACTTGGTTTGATGAAACAATTTGTGAAGGCCCTGGAGACCATGATGGTGAAATGATTCGCATATATATATATGCTCAACGTTTCCTGGTCTGAGTGACGAGAAAAAAAAGCTGGGATATTTGATGGCCACAAATACGGACACTCCTCCGTGATGGCTGCCTTTGCTACAACAATGACTGGTTATAGCAAGAGCGTGGAATGCTTTTCCAGATGTAGCACAGAATTTTCTGGGAACAGGAAAGCCGAGAACACTAACATGTTACAGGAACTGCTAGAAACAGTTTTTCATTCTCATGGCATGTAGAAGAGTATAAATAAAGTTGCACTGACTTACATTCTCAACCTAAGAAATTTCCGGATAAACCGTAGCCGATGTTAGTGATGAGCAGGTGAACGCTTCCATCAAGATCTAAAGTTCATGGAAGGACGTTACCAGGGCAGTGGGATATCAATATGATGGCCGACTATTGTTGGAGCTTGATGAGGGATATTCCAGACGCTATGCACAGTAGATCGTCTACAAAGAGAAAGTTACTAACATTAACTAAACCCATTCCTTCTATTACATTCATTGTTGTCCCATATTACTCTTTATTCATAGTTGTATTATATGTTTAACATATATCTATCAAAGACATGTATCATATTATTGCGATTTGTTTCTCTCCCTTCATATATCCAATAATATATATATATATATATTATATATATCATATATATTATATATAATATATATATATATTATATATATATATATATAATTATATATATTGTATATATATATATATATATATATATATATATATATATATATATATATATATCCCAATAATTGTGATAGACCCTCTTGAAAAAGGTAAAAATCATAAAATTTTACAAATCTGTGTTACACACAATTTCTCACAAATGCGATGTGATATGCAAAAACCGATTACATTTTTGGAATCAGCACATCAATAATCAATTGCGAAACCCCATCCAAGAAATTTCATGTTTACCAGTGTTATATACAAAGTAATAAAACAAAAAGTAAATAACTATTTCTTACCTATAGCAAACCATTCACATATTAAAAATAATTAAATGAAAATTGGAAAGTTTCGTAGTTAAAGATATTAAACTAAACTTCATTTGAATAAGCTCTAAGGTTAAAATGACAGAACATTAGCAGTTCTCCATTTTCAGGGGATAACCTATTTCTTGTGGCTTCATAAATATTTCCTCCTGTTCTAAATATTCTTTCACTTTCGACTGATGACGGTGGAGCTGAAAGGTATTTTATTGCTAGTTTTTTCAAATTCATAAAACTATTTCCAGTGTTTTTCCACCAATTGAAGGGAATATCATTTGCTTCTCTGGTTCAAAATAGGCAAACTTATTATATTTGTTTATTTCTTTGATGTAATTCCGTATCTGAGGCCTTTTAAACTTTTTATGTACCCAATAATCACATCGTCAGAGAAATGGGACTTTCTTTTTCACTCTCACTTTCTTTTCTGAATGACGATTTTGATGCCACAATTTCTTTAAAAACAATCCATTAAAGAAGTGGAAATGGAACCTTCAGCTCAACTTTCCCCACTACGTGAATCATCGTCAGCAGAAGAGTCAGGAGTTAAATTTTCATGCATTTCTTTCCATTGCCTCAACGACCATATCTTTTACTGATTCATCTGATTCATGTTGAAAAAATAGCTTGATCGCAGATCTAAGGAAGTAGCTACACACAAAGATTTTTCACATAGAAACTTAGAAAAGTCTTTTTTCACTGATTTTCTTAAGCTCTTCAACGAGGTGTAATTATTCCACTGAAGCTTTTGCTTTTTAATTGCCTTATTTTAAAATAGATTTATTGCTAAAATGGAAGGGATCACTTGGGCGACTGTACTTCACATTTTAATGCTTTGTTTTAGTGATGTTGTCAAATGGCTCAAGTAAATGGAAT
>JABUQX010129751.1:5000-10000 GCA_015478945.1 Trachelipus rathkii
AAGCAATTACGAGCAAGAGGTGTATCGGATATTAAATTCAGACATTAACATCCATGAGAAGCGTATCTTATACCAAGATGCAATGCAGAAATTATTAAGTCTCAAGGATTTGCATCTAAAGGGACCACTAGATAAGTCTGACGTAAAGGAAACAATTTTGCCACAAGAAGTAAAACCCGAGATGAAGATAGAAGACAGCTTAAGAAATATCCTAGAGGAGAGCTTACCAGCCAGGGCTCGCAGATCAGGTCTAACTCTCTATAATATTTTAAAAGAACAAATAGCTTGGAATGAGTTAGGTCAAATCATTATTGATGATGAGATAGTTAAAGGGTCAAACATTGTGGATTTAATAGCTGACCTCTCACGCGATTGGAAGAAGAGAGCTGTAACAGGATGGCCTACAATCAAGCAAGAGCTGCAGACTATAAATTTTCCACGCTCTTTAATCTTGAACACACGCAGATTAGCAGACTTGGATGATATTCCTAAAACGCCAAGGCCTGATTCTAGTCCTTCAGGCATGTCCTACGCTTCAGATAAATTCAAACGGGTGGTTAAAGGAAGAATAAGAAAAAAGCCGTACGCCAGTCTTAAATGGATTAATTCATAGTCACGCAGTGGATATTAATATTATTAATTCAATATATATATATATATATAAATATATATATATATATATATATATAATATATATATATATATATATATATATATATATATATATATATATATATATATATATATATATATATATAATTTGTTCATTGTTCTAATTTGCTCACTTGTGAATGAATAAATAAATTCATCATATTAATCACTATGTTTTATATTTCCTTTTACCATATATATATATATATATATATATATATATATATATATATATATATATATATATATATATATATATATATATATATATATATATATATATATATATATAAATTTTTTTTTTATTTTTATAAACACTATAGAAGCTAAGTAAGTGGTTGATAAGTATTATTACGATGTGAAGGAGCCTAATAGCTATGGTGGATTCACAAGGTTTGCCTCGAGGTTTCCGGACATTGGACGGAAAGAGTTGAAAGCATATCTAGAAGGTGAGGAGGCTTTCACTCTGCATAAACCTGTTCGCAGAAAATTTCCTACCCGGAAAACCGTAGCCCCCTGTCTCGATAGCGTGTGGCAGCTGGATTTATCCGAGATGGTTAAATACAGCTCGTACAACGATGGATATCAATACATACTTTTCACCATTGATGTGTATTCTAGATATTTATGGTTAAAACCTTTAAAAGATAAAAAGTCAGATACTGTATCTGAGGCGTTGAGAGAAATTATAGAGGGTGACAAGCGATGGCCAAGAATGCTGTGGACTGACCAAGGCAGTGAGTTTCTAGGCCATGAATTTCAAGAATTAGTTAAAGAGCACGACATGGGGTATTACAATACATTCTCAGTGAATAAAGCAGCTATAGTTGAAAGAGTACAGCGTACCATCAAGGAGAAAATGCACCGGTACTTTACCCGCATGAACACTTTTAAGTATATTGACATACTACAAGACCTTGCTCATTCTTATAATAGATCGTTCCATAGAACTATAAAATCCACCCCTCTAGAAATGTCGAAAATAAACCCTACGATGGTGGATCATTCACAACGAAGAGCCAGGAAAATAAAGGATAATTCAGGTGTGTGCTTAGGCGATTACGTACGAGTCTCCAGACAGGCGGAAAGGTTTAGGAAAGGATATGAAGCGGGATGGTCTACAGAGGTTTTCAAAGTTTACAATATTCGAGACTTCCCCTACGATGGCTTAAAATTATATTATTTGGAGGATTTACACGTGAAAAAATAAAAGGAGGTTTTTATAAACAGGAAATACAAAAAATACGCTTCAATCCTGAAAGTAATGTGTATAAAATTGAAAAGATATTAGGTTCGAAAGGAAAGGGGCGAAATAAACAGTACTTGGTTAAATGGGTAGGATATCCTGACAAGTTTAACTCGTATATAAAAGCAAGTGAAATTAAGAATCATTAATCAGTATTCATTGAGACCATGGCGAGCACAGATCACTTCTATTTAACTCTGCCTTCATCGGCTTCGATGAATCTACATCCTGATAATAAGCTCTCAGACTTCACGACAGAGTTACTGAACCCTATTGACATTGAAAGAGACGTCTATGAAGTCGGGCTGTGTGAAGTGATATTAAATACAGATGTGGAAAATGTACCGCATAATCTTTATTGGATGAATGTTTACAGAAGTGTAGATTGTGTTGAAACTATATTGGATGTGAAGAACACAGGTGCTTTAACCCGCGTCACTTTGGGCACAAGAGAATACTTTTATGAAAGAATTGTAATGAGGAAATCCTATTTCAAGTCAGTTCCTGCAATGTTCAGTTATTTAAATACGCTTTTAGCGACTAGTAATATGTGTAGAGATCTAATTTACAACACAGATATTCATCCCTCTGATGATGAAGTATTAATTACTTTGAGATCAACGGCAGGTATTAACCTTAGAGATATTGACGTGTTTTTCCTCAGGAGATCGTCATGGCAACGGAAACACGTTCATGAACGTGAAGGCTGGTTAGATGTCCTCCATGATGTACCTACTATGCTGAAAAGGGTTATGAAAACAGTAGAAAATGAACATATAACCAAGGAAGAATTAATCGATGAACAAGACAGGGTGTTACATTATACTTGCATCACCTCCGAGATGCTCAAACATCCTGGTATGGCATATGTTTACACTGACATAGTCGAGCACCAGTATGTGGGTGATACTACAGCCCCTCTGATGAGGGTAGTTTATTTTCCTCAAGAGAGTAAGGTAATAACATTCCCAAATGTACACTATCTCTCACTGAACAGGTCTTCGATCGGCTCTATAAGAGTACATATAAAGGACGTGGAAGGTCGGCCATACCCATTTACAAGTGGCACATTGATGTGTAAAGTCCACATTAGAAAGAAACGACCTCAGCAGCTATAAAATGATGGAACATTTTTTAATCAGAATTGAAAATCTCATCTATATGCTACTGGAATTCATTCAAGAAATAGATGACTCTGCAGGATATATAAGGGACATAATCAATTGCATTTTTTCATTCATCGGTATACTCTTGCAGTGTAAAGATAGTATAGGAAAGAAGCTCCAGCTACATAAGTAATAAACATGGAGAGAGTATTCATTGGATCGAGATCACAGAGAGGATACGGTCTCGGAGGATTTTTCACTAAGCTATTGCGAAGCGCCATCCCAGTGTTTAGAAGAGGGGGTGAATATCTAGGTAAAAAAGCTATAAGAACAGGTCTGCACACGATGCAAGATATAGCAACAGGAGCCAATCCTCGTGCTTCATTAAAAAGGTTGCTGAGGTTTCTGACGAGATGCTCGATGACGTTAAACGCAAAATAAGACGTAAAATGACAGGGCAGGGCAGGTCTAAAGTTAAAGGACGCAGGAGTGTCACAAGTAGGAAAAAGCCAAAGATGAAGAGAGCTCTGAAGAAGAAGCAAGTCCGCAAGAAAATCACAGTGCGGAAAAACCCTAAGGCTAGAAGGCCCAAATCTACAAAACGTATTGATGTATTCACCATTTAACTACTAGATGGCATCTTTAACTAAAACTTTCGGCTAACATGTATATAAGTGGAGCACATATGAAGGCTTGTTCATTATTCAGCCTAACACCGCCCCGCCAAGATGCATTTCCTTCACCCTGCTAGTCCAGACTGCTGCAAATCCGAATTGGATCTCTTCTCGATGAATCCTACTCAGATTAGCGTGAGTGACAGCAACTTCATCAGCATTAATCCCACACACTCGATCACCAGCACTGACGTTCCTTTAGAGTTCAATATCCCAGGCACATCAGACCAGTATCTAGATCCATCTAATGTATTTCTATATTTTAAAACGAAATTGACAAACCCTGATGGTACAGACCTTCCTACAGGTGGCGACCACATAGTGTATACAGAGCCGAACTTTCTATATTCTTGTTTTAATCAGATTGATGTTTACCTCAATGAAACTTCGCTCGGCACTTCAGCAGCTAGTCATCCTTATAGAAGCTACATAGAACATCTACTGAACTTTTCTGATGATGCTAAGCAGTCTCATCTTCAATCATGTGGTTTTTACAGCTTCAAAGATGAGGATGCACATGCAGCTAAAGCTGCTAAAGTCATAAATAACACTTACGAATTCTACGGTCGTTTAAATGGTGATATATTCTCTCAGGAAAGACTTATTATACCATCTGTAGATGCCAAAATCCGCTTGTCCCGATCAAGCCCGAAATTCGCACTTAAAATAAAAAGTGATCCTAATGCTACAACTGCATGTCCAGAACCTATCTTCAAACTGTTAGAGGCTTTTCTCTATGTTAGAAAGGTGAAGTTATTTCCCCAAAGGCATTTGGAAATTGAGAAGTCGCTTTTAACAACCACAGCCAAGTACCCAATCAGAAGAGTGGAAACCAAAGTATTTAACTTCACTCACGGTTTATCAAGCATCAGCATTCCAAATATTGTTAGCGGAAATCTTCCTCAAAAAGTAATAGCTGGAATTGTAGAACACGAAGCATATTCAGGGCATTATAAAAAATCACCATATAAATTCGCCCCTTTCAATCTTAGGGGTGTCAGTTTACATGTGAATGGGCAGCCATACGGACGTGATTATGAAATGTCGTATAATGGGGTACAATCTCTATGTTCGAGACCTTTCCACGATCTAATAGCCAACACTGTTTCATGTGGGGATAGTGGTACTGGTATGAATCTTGAAGAATACGCGACGAATAGTAACTTGTATGCGTTTGATCTCAGCCCAGATCTTTCAGCTTGTAACGCAAGTCATTTAAACATTCTGAGAAAGGGGACATTAGGCCTCAATCTTTCATTTAGCGGAAGTCTGCAGACATCCATTACCGTCATCGTTTATCTGGAACACCCTCAACTTATTGAA
>JABUQX010129751.1:22500-27500 GCA_015478945.1 Trachelipus rathkii
TATTTTTTTCTTTTATAAAATTATGGCGAGTGAATGTTACTATGATGAATTTTATATAATTATCAAAAGTTTAAATTTCACAAAATGTGGAAATTTATTTCTTTTTGATCTGTAAATTTTGCTAGCTTGGTTAAACCCACTCTCACTGACGACAATTCTCTCTCTCTCTCTCTCTCTCTCTCTCTCTCTCTCTCTCTCTCTCTCTCTCTCTCTCTCTCTCTCTCTCTCTCTCTCTCTCTCTCTCTCTCTCTCTCTCGGAAGACACTACATGAAGAGGAGAATAAGTATTTTCTTGCAAGGTCTGAAAGATATCTGTTTGAGTTTAAAAAACAAGATAGTTATATATATTATTACATAAAATATGTTAATATAAGGTAAATCTTGTAAATAAAAATATTATTATTATTACATATAAATATTATTATTATTATTATTATTATATATATATATTTCCAGTATGTATGAGTATATATATTATTATTATTATTGTTATACAATTATTTATTATTATATATATATTATTGTTATATATATTATTATATATATTATTATTATTATTATTATATATATATATTATATTATTATATTATTATTATTATTATTATATATATTATTATTATTATTATATTATTATATTTATATTATATATATATATATATATTATTATTATTATTATATTATATATATATTATATATTATTATTATTATTATTATACATATATATATTATTATTATTATTATTATTATATATATATATATTATTATTATGTCATTATTTATTTATATATACATATATATACATATTATTATTATATATAAATATATTATATATATATTGTTATTATATATATTATTATATATTATTATTATTATTATTATTACATATTATTATTGTTATAGATATATTATTATTATTATTATATATATATATTATATTATTATTATATATATTATTATTACATATTATTATTATTATTGATATATATATATATTATTATTGGTTATTATTAACATATTTCATATTATTACATATTACATATTGTTACTATATTATTATTGTTGATACATTATATATGTTGTTATTAGCATATTACATATTATTATACATATTATTATTACATATTACATACATATGCACACACTTCCATATATACACATTAATCTATTATTATTATTATATATATATATATTATTATTATATTATTATTATTATTATATATATTATTATTATTGGTTATTATTATTATTATTACATATTATTATTATTATATGCACATATATTATATATATATATATTATTATATTATTATTATTATTATTATTATTATTATATATTATTATATTATTATTATTATATTATATATATCTATTATTATTATTATTAATATTACATATATTATTATTATTATTATTATTATTACATATTATTATTATAGATATTATTATTATTATATTATATATTATTATTATTATTGGCTACATATATATTATTATTATTATTACATACTATTGGTTATTACATTATTATTAAGAGCATATATTATATTATTATTATTATTATTATTACATAAACATATACATATTACTACATATATTAGAGAAGAAGATACAGCTATATATATATATATATATATCTATATATATATATATATATATATATATATATATATATATATGAAGAGGTATTAAAGGTAATTATTTACAATTCTGTACGACATCAGCATGTATGTCATATAGTGTGTGCACCTATGTACGAGGCTGACATCCATACCTCAAATGTGTACACCAATAACAGTCATGGTGGACCTATTGAAATCAACTGTTGTTACTAAAGAGCCATAGCATAGAAAGAATAGTTATGGTAATTTCCCCTTTAAGTGAAGGCCAAAGAATTAAATGTAATTGGTCCGGATCCGAAAAGGTGTAGACCAAATTGAAATCAAGACTAGTTGTTAACATTCAGCGTATGATGTGTTAGAGGTGCCACGGTTTATATTAGACATTGCTATGATTAACGATATATTAGTTTTATTATATCCATAAATATTGCCCATTAATGCACTAATATCATTCATATCATTGTTGACTATTAAATTGCATATTTCCAAATTGTTTAATAAATGATAAAGTGACAGTTTTATCATTCACACACATAATATTGATTTAACTTATTAATTAGTGGCCTGAGAAGCCAATAGCTCAAACTTTTTGTTGCATCCTCAGACAAATTTTAATTACCTGCAATTAAAAACCTCTTCAATTTAGGTTTGATATTGAAAAAATTAATCGTGGACTGAAATCGCATCAAAATTTTTCTGTGTGTGTAAATTAACTGTGTTAAATTGAAGTGTCGAATTCAAAATGTTATGAAAATTTGAAAAGAAGACCATATATTATTATGTTTTAAAGTTAAAGCAAAACAATTCCTACTGTTGGGTGAAGAAAAATAACTTTGTAAAACAAATGTATGAAAAGAAAACAATAATTCAAAACCGTTACAGAAGTGCGGGGTATAACAAGAATTCTAAACAGACGCACCGTTGCTTGCCACAAACTTTTAAGGCTTAAAGTGCCCTGGATTTTATAAACAAAGCCCTTTCTTTGACCAAGGAAAGGATGGTCGCGACGAAACCTGCTAAGTCCAAGTCCACCCGAAAAAAGACTACCCCATCAACAGGGGGAAAGGGGAATAAGAAATTAACTAACCCTCTACTTACTCAGTCCCCCCAAGAAAGAAACTCTCCTTCCTCCTCAGACGCCGAACAACTTGAGTCATCCTCACCCTCAAATTCGCGCCAAGCAAGCAAAGCAAGGCGTCTGCGAGTGAATAAGTCACCATTGAAATCATTTAGCCATTTAACCTCAAGTCAACTCTTTCGATCCCTATGATGTCATCAGCTGGTTGAGTGCTATCAACGCAATATTATTCAAATTGAATTATATTGATGACACGCATGAACAGGTCCGACTGCTAGCTTCTGTTCTACCAAACACGCTAGGATCAAAAATTCACTTTACGTTGCAAGAAAATGCATATCAATAACTGTTGGATGATATCGAACAAACCTACTTACCCGCCCTTCTCCAACGAGTGAGAGACGTATTAAAAAAGGGTATGCGATGAGAAGAGCTTCCCAGGGAATACCTAAATAGAGTTAAAGAAGTGTTAGGATTTAAAAATTTGAACTTGTTGGTAGAAAACAACCCAAACTTTGCAATCGAACTTTTTTCAGAAGATCTACCAATCAACGTACAAATGAATTTATACACCCTCGCAGAAGATAAAAATCTAAACAGAATGGTGAGAGTTGCCGACGATTTATTTTAAAACTTCATTCGGAGAGGAAGGAATTCCCAACCGCCAAGAGAAGAGGCATATTGGGGGCAGGTGAATCCTCTACGAGAAAGAACAGACCGGCCAAAGTCTGTTTCGCCAAACAGACAAACACTCTCACAAGAACGAGAGAGGAAATCTGACACCACGGTCGACGCTCAGGAGAAAATAATGGGCTAACTGAATGATCTGTTAAAGGCTGCTAAAGACATGACTGAGACCATCTGTTCGCTCACTCAAGTAAGAAAACAGCCACATGGCGAAAGAAACACACGCAGAGCACGCAGCCAGGCGAGGCAGTCAATATTTGGAAATAACGCTTTTAATAGCGCCACCAACGAGTTATGATATTTTCATGCCCGCCTTCTCCATCAGGCGTATAGGTGTGAGTCCACTGAGTACCCCATGTACACTTTACATTTCCCCACTGGGGAAAGAAATACGTCACAACCCGCCAACACCCTGGCGAGAAACGCCTAGAGAGGTCGCGGGAGATTGGATCTCTAAGCGACCATTTAAACAGCTGTTTAAACATCAAAAGTGTTAAATTCCACCCACATGTGGAATTTATCTGTAATGAAGAAAATGAATTATTAAAGGAAAATCATTTAACTATAGATATTGTAAATGTTGAAAACCAGGAATATAACAATAAAAATGAGATAGAAAATAATAATAATAAAAATGAGAATAAAAGTAATAATAATAATAATAATAATAATAATAATAATAATAATAATAATAATAATAATAATAATAATAATAATAATAATAATAATAATAATAATAATAATAATAATAATAATAATAATAATAATAATAATAATAATAATAATAATAATAATAATAATAATAATAATAATAATAATAATAATAATAATAATAATAATAATAATAATAATAATAATAATAATAATAATAATAATAATAATAATAATAATAAGAGGATTGATATTATGAATAATGAGAATGACAAAGAGAAAATAAGAAAGAAAAATAATAAAATAAATGTTGAAAATGAACAGTTGCTTAACGGTAGTGATGTTCCCAATCTACAAACTACCATAATAGACAGTGATAGAAATTCGCCGCTTGAAAATAGCAAAAATATTATGTATAAAAATATGAAAAATAATCAAAATGTTATTATAACCAATGAGAGTGTACAGAGTACCTGACCATATCGAGTCAGGAAAGGTTGGTAATGTATTCAATAGAAATTTATTAAATGTTGTCAAGTCTCCGCATGCAGATTATACTTTTTTCAATAATATTTCTTTAAATAACTTACCTATCATAAACGGGATAGTATCGGGTGAAGGAAATGAGTTAAATCACTCAGCGAACTCAGATAAAAGTTCGGCAAACGAGGAATGTACAAACATTCATGACAAAGTTTCCGACGAAGTTGAGACAGCAGAAGAGGTTTGCGAGATCTCTAACCCAAAACTATATAAAGTTTATGATAATTTAAGTAAGAAAATATTTTTGGTCGATGGGGGAAGACAACTTAATATTATGCAAGCAGATATAATTACTAAGCAAAAACCGCCTATTGGGCAGGTATTAGCTGCCAACAATACTAAAATTGATATTTTCGATGTAATAAAAGTAGAAATTTATATTGGTTTAAATAGGAAATATTTAGATAAATTTTATATATGTG
>JABUQX010129752.1:0-15000 GCA_015478945.1 Trachelipus rathkii
CTATTTTTATATAGTCTTATTTTTTGACTCGTCTTTTCTGTTGTTGTATGTTGGTGTTTATTTTGTCTTTTGACTCTGTGTTGTTATGTGTTACATGTTACAGCCACGTACATTTGTACTTAACTGCCTTTCATATGTGCAATGTTTTGTTGCTGTTGTTTATGAATGTTGTTTGGCTTTCTTGTTGTTGCTGGCTTTATATTCGCGCCGCTTCGGTGAAGAGAGAGACACACATACAGGAAATATATATATACTTATATATATATATATATTATTAATATATATATATAATACTATAATATATATATCATATATATATATTAATATATAATACACTGAAATAAAATGTAGCATTACTGGGATCGAGAAGGAAGGAGTAGCTTGAATTATTTCGGACTCAAGACTCGAACCTTTTTCATTTTGGGCATTTCGTATACGTTACGTTTTAAAGGCGTGACGCTTACCCAGTTGACCATAAGGTCTCGGTATTTTTTCAATTTTTTAAGGTATTCAGCTCACAGGGATAGTAATAATATAATAACACTCCCCCCCTCCGGCCCCAATTTACCATCGATCAACATTTCATTTGTTCCTTTTAATTCGTTACTCTATAAAAAGTCCTGTAATATAAATATATATATATATATATATATATATATAGTTATATATACTAATATATATATATATATTATATATATATATATATATGATAGTTATATATTATTATAATATATATAATATACAGCATCCCGAAGAGGCCAGGTATGTAACTAGAAAACTATACATCTACAGGAAAAATAAATAACATTTTTGTTGATTCAGCATGTTAATTTCATCGATGAGCGAAACTGTAAATCGCTTCTATCTTCTAAATACTTTAATACTACACCTTACAAATTAATAAAATCTTGGAACCCTGAAATATTTTACGTCTGATTGACCTTGAAACTGCTGTAGTCTCGAGAGCACAAAAGTTGTCAAATACCGCTTTATTTACGCTTTGGAGAAAATATATTTTTTCTTTTAATCTTTTTTATGGGGTTTGAGCCGACGGAGGGACAGAGAGGGGGACGAAGAATTCCCCCCGTCGTCCCCCGGTAGGCCGAGAAAACCCGACTCTGTCCATCTTTGTTTTACCAGTGGGATATCTTTAGTGAAAAAAGAAAAAAATTCAACATTCGGCAACTTTGCGCGTTCCCTCCGACTACTACAGCTTCTTCCTATTTTTAAAAACATAATTTTTCCAACATTTTTTAACAATTTTTAATTTTTAAAAAGAGTATATTTTTTTTATTATTTTTTTTTTAATTTCAGGGGTTAAAATGTGTTTTTATTATAAAATAAAATTATTTTCGTTTAGCTGTTATAGTTTTTTAGTTGACCATGCCTGGCCTTTTCGGGCATGCTGGACCTATATATTATATATATAATAATTATTACTATTCATATATTATATATATATATATATATTATCATATTAACTATATAATATTAATATTATATATATATATATATATATATATACTATATATAAATATATATTATATATATATATAAATATAAATATATATATTATATAATATATATATACTATATATATATATATATATATATTAATATATATATATAATATATTATATATTATATATATATAAATATATATATAATTATATATATATATATATAATATATATACTGTATAATATATTTTTTACAGTTGTCACCACCACTATATATATATATATATATATATATTATATATATATATATATAAAATATATATAATATTATATATATATATTTATATATTATATACTATTTATGTATATATTATATATATATTTACAGTAGTTTCATACTTGAAAGAACAATAATTGATATAATTGCGATACATTGCATGTATTCCAGCTCGTAACACAAACAATCGACCTTTTTGTCTGTAGAAGAATTCAGCGAGACCATATGCGATGTAGATGCATGAATAAAAGCTAAGTATGTGTCATCCGATGTACCGAACCAATATGGAATAAATATCAAAGGAGGAGATTAACCGGTTATTAATAGAATAATATTTCTTTTATCGTTACGTAACAATGTAAAAAGTATTACATTGTTACGTAACGATAAAAGAAATGTTACGTAACAATGTAAAAAGTATTGATTTTCAAAAATTGTTGGAAGTCCCATCCTGATGGAACATGAACTCCCTCTCATATAGGATTCGCAGTTCATTCACCTTACAATATTACAGCTTTGGTTAAAATGAAAGAAGAATTGACAGTTCATCTTCCAGACGTAGACACAATTGAGGGATTAATGCATATAGTTCATTGATTAATCTACAATATTTACATTGATGTATGTGGTTTACCATATAATAAAAAACATATACATGTTTGAACAACAAGTAATGTGGACAAGTTTACTTCTCTCTGGCATGAAAAAATGAAGACATTAGAGCCTTCATATACTGATGAGTGGATTAGTGCTGCACGCCACATTTATACCTATATTACTTCCGAAGGGATTGCATCTTTGGAAGAATATATAGAAGTTGCTCAGTTTATGCTTCATTCTATGTCATCTGCTCAGAAATATTTATATTATATATATATAATAATAATATACTATATATTATATATATATGTCTTAATATATATTATATATATATATATATATATATATATATATAATATAATATATATATATATATATATATATATATATATATATATATATAATATATATATTATATAGTGTGTGTACTAAAAAACTATTTGATAGTTAGTTTCCTGATTCTTTTGACTCTGCTTTCTTATCTTTATTTTCTAAGGTTAATTAATTAAATGGGGCATAAACAATGTCAATAGTAAAATCGATTAATAGTTCATATCAAGCAATTAGTTAACATAATAGTTTGTTTAATAGATAATAATGAGTCAGTTATCATATAGTGACACCTTATAACCCTTTCTTCTGTAATTTAGGGTTCACATTAATTAAACACTCAATTCACGGTTTATAACAAGATTTCTAAAAGGTTAACACAACAATGTTATTCAGTTAAAACCTAATTTTCCGGCTTTGACAGTGCCAGTCTTTTAACACACCCCTCTTCTTGTACTATCGGAATCTAACTGACTGCCCTCCTTGAAATTCCCTCGTTCTCGGCACTCCCCTGGGCATCATCCACCGTGACTCACTTTTACATTATTTGAAAGTTTAACACAAAAGAGTCGTTAAAATTTCTTACATAACAAAATAACAGTCAGAGTTTGATGTACAGGAAAACTTTTGAGCAGTATTTACAGGTGTATATAGCAGGTATATATAGCTATAGTGAGAGTAGGAATCCTACTCTCACCTGTGGGGATTTCCGGAGTGAGGGAATCGCTTGAAAGAATCAAGCGATTTCCCCTTGGCCTCTCACTCAATCACAGGTCCAGGAAAATAATATATATATTTTTTTTGAGTGGTAATTTTACTTCTACAATACTCTATTATAAAATATATAGACAGACCTCCTTAATTCCCATCTGGTGGGGTTTGACTATTTCAACTCCTCTATCGCCAAAACTTCCAAACGTGCAACAAAGGGTATTGGAGTATGAGAAAGGGGCTGAGGAGAGAAGAGCATCTATAGGAAATTAGGTAAGATCATTCCTCTTTGTTTATTTTGGTTGTTTGTAATTTTTTTGTGTTTCTTTCTTCTTTTTAAGATTGGAGTCCCAATATTAAAAGGGGGAGTAGTGTCATGAATCAGAGTAGTGTCATAAGTCTAATAAACCTCCCGATTACGAGAAATAGACGATTGCTCCCGAGCAGGAAAAACCATTGTATCTCTACAAACCAGGTGAAGCAGTCGCTTTTAAAAGAAGTTCATAAGTATTGAATTCTGTGTAAAATCAAAACAAGTATTTTGACGACAATTAGTGTCCTTATTGGATTTATAACAAGGAATTGCATTCGCTCCAAAGTTTATTGGATTTATAACCAGAAATTATATTTGCCACAAAGTTGGTAAGTATATTTAAATATAAAACAAAATTAACGTATTAGTAAAAGGTTAGAATTTAGGTATCAACAAAGTTTATTAAAATAATGTGCAATTCGATTAAAGTAAAAAGTGACAGAGAAAACTATATTCGAGGAAATTTAAATAAGTTAGGATTTTGTGAAACTAGGATACTAAAAGTGTTAAGCGTAAAGTTTTAGAAATTATATACCCAGGAATTGAGTTGAAATCATTTAAGTTTTGAGGATTTAAGTGCATAGGATTTAAAGAGGAGTATTGTAAACTCATATATAGGATCTATTAGATAGACGGGTAATAAAAATTACATTTAGGGTAATCACGATATATAAGAATTAACACTGAAATAACATATACGTGCTAGGTAAAGTGATCTATAAGTATTAAACATAGTTGAAAGCTTATAGCTAAACGTATTCAGGAAATTGTTGAAGATATATGTCATAGTATATTATATATATATATATATATATATATATATATATATATTATATATATATATATATTATATATATATATATATATATATATATATATTTAAAATATACTATATATGTGTGTGTATGGTAAGTGTTGATATAATGTGTGGTTGTGAGATACATTATGCTACATTAGGATTAAATAAGGGAAATTAGTGTACAGGAAGTTAAAACACACACACGGGTTTAATTAACTTGATAGAAAATTAAGGAGGAATTATTATTATTATTCATTATTACCTCTATTATTATTATTATATTTATTATTATTATATTTATTAGTCTATATTATTATTATTAAATATTATTAATATTATTCATATTATTAATATTTATTAATTTTAAATATTATTAATATTATTATTATTATTATTATTATTATTATTATTATTATTATTTTATTATTATTATTATTATTATTATTATTATTATTTATTTTCGATTAGTTAATATTATTAATATTATTATTATATTATTATTATTTATTATTATTATTGTGTGTATTATTATTATTATTATTATTATTAATTATTATTATTGTTATTGTTATCGTTATTGCTATTTTCGTTATGCTATTGCTTATCATTATCGATATTTAGGGTTATTAGCATGCTAGGTTCTATTACATTATCGTATACGAAGCAATATTATTGGAATGACTGCACGTAGTACTATGTTTTATTAGGTAATTTCTTCGTTTTCTAAATATTATTTTGTAAGTTGGGGGGTTTATTATTATTATTATTATTATTATTATTATTATTATTATTATTATTATTATTATTATTATTATTATTATTATTATTATTATTATTATTATTATTATTTATTATTATTATTATTATTATTATTATTATTATTATTATTATTATTATTATTATTATTATTATTATTATTATTATTATTATTATTATTATTATTATTATTATTTTATTATTATATATTGGTCGTCTTATTTCATGTTTTGGCACAGTTTACAGTTATTTTTATTATTGCAGGGGACTGATGCAAGGGCTGGAGTAGGAACGAATCCGAAAACGTTGGTTAGGGTAACCGAGCAAAAATCAGGTTTACCGGCTAATGCAGCCAAGAGGTAATACAGAAGTTACTTACTAGTCACCTTTAGTAAAAATTCATCGGCGTTTACACACGAAGTTCAGGGACCTTCGGGATTCCTTGACTCCACCGAGTTGACTCGTGGGACGTAACATTTATTTTAAAGGATCACAGGATTAAGTATTCGAACGTGCTGGGGAACCAGCCCGGCCAAAGTTTAAAGTTCTTTTTCACCAAAATTAGTACTGAGTCACTTTTCCCCAAGGAATAAACAGGACAGTTTGGCTACCGAACTTCCAGGCCCAGGATTTAAACACCAGTTTACAACGAAAGGTAATCCCAGTCAATAAATATTTACCAATTGAATAACATATCAATTTTTACCGAAATTATTGTCTTGAATTGGAGCAGAGGAAATATATTATATTATTTAATTTGAATATATTATATATATATATAATAATATATATAATATATATATATCCTTCTTAACATCTCCTCAGTATTTGAGTGGTTTTATTTATCCAAATATTAAAATAATCTAATAATTACATTGCTATTATTTTTTCTCTATTTGTTATTTATTTTCTTAAGACTCTTACAATTCCCTTATTCTGTAGTTAAATAATTAGTCTTAAATATTAATGTCTCTATGATACGTAATATAGCATTAGTATTATATCAAATTTTATATCCCTTAAAGTGATCATGTAGCCATCACTCAGCAATAAGTGAATATATAATAGGTAACTCTCTAGCAGTGTGGATATATATATTTTAATTGCCCGCTTTATCGTCTCAGATTTCATCTTTATTTTGTTAGCGTTGTTAGGTAGATTAAGGAAATCAATGTATATGAAAAATACAATGTAGTTGACCTTGTCGACTCCATCTTGCTTATATTTATTATACACATAGTAACTTCTATACTCCCATCTTTTGAGCACTTATATTTTCCTAAACCCTTTCTACTCCGCTAATACCATCTTAATGTACTCGTATTGTTTTCTTGTTTCTCTCAGTGATAAAAACTCTGTCCATTAGAGATAACGTCCCCGCCTCTCAGACCCCGAAAAAGTTGGTATAGCGCATTTTCATTATTCATGGATAGACCAGACACGTCGTGTTATTTCCCTACTCTTTTGTTCACCACTCAAGCCCAATTTGTCTCTTTATATTCTCATTGGTGGGCTCTACTGCTCAATCCTCGACTAACGTATATAGTAGACTATAGAAGGAAAAGGTAACAATAAATAGGAATAAGGCGAGCTCAAGAGTTATTGAAAGACAAAACCTAAGGAAAGATCGTGATGGAGGATAGACTCGAGCAATTTAGAGTGTGAAATTGTTTTGAGTGGTGTGTTCTTTACTGTCCATGACCTTTCGTTCCTCTAACTCGTAGTTATACATATTATTCCTGAAAATTATATATTTGTATTTACAGAATTTTGATTATCCTGAATTCTTTCGACTCTTAACTTTGAAGCTTCCTGTCATTCTTCTAACTAGGTATATACCCTTACATCTCTCTCTGGGAACTAATGGTTTGTATGTTGATAAAAGCTATAAGATAGTGGGGTTCACAGGAAGGCCAAGATATATACAGAAGATAAAATCATTATTTCCGTATGTAGATATTCCTCTCGTGAGCTAGACAAGGAAAAAGACAGTTGTATGATGGTGAATCCAATACAGAAAGTAACTACTACTTAACCCAATAATTATGTAGATATTACTAATAGACCTTTACAAAATGCTATTTAGATATATACTCTCTAAGTAAGTATAGAGGGTAAATCACTGTTAAGATGAATCTTAAAGTAGATTATCTAATAGTATTCCACTAATGGATAAAATAATAAGCTACCAGCACAAGTTTATATAATACAGTAATACAAAACGACAAAAGTTAAACATAAAAATATATAGAAAAAACAATAAAAATAAAAATATATATATATAACATATATAAATATAAATAACTAATATATATAAATATATAGTAAATAATATATATATAGTATAATATAGGTAATTTATTTGAATAATCAGGTGTTCTTTTTCTTCCCCGTTTTTCTTTTGTTCAGTGTTGGAGATTCGCTGGCAAGCACCAATGGCAGCAGTAGAGACAGAAGAAAAAATTGTCATGAATGACAGGAAGGAAATTTTTCTTTTTGGCAAATAGTGCGATCTGTCTAAGTTCCAATATCGTCAAAAAAAGAGCTTCAGGTTAATTAAGTATTTTCAAAGGAGTATTAAAATAAATTTGTGTACGCTTCTTTGTTCCTAGTCTTGAGTTTCACAGAAAAGTTTTTTTTTTTGATTATATATATTATATATATATATTATATATTATATATAATATATATATATATATATATATATTATATATATATATATATATATATATATATTATATTACTATATATATATATATATATATATATATATATATTATATATATATATATATATATATATATTATATATATATATATATAGTATATATATATATATATAAATATAAATATATATATACTATATACTAGTATATATATATATATATATATTATAATATATTAGTATATATATATATATTACGTATATATATATAGTCTTGAGTTCTCAGAAAGTTTTTTTTTTGATATATATATATAGGTTTATTTTTTTTATTACTATTTGGTTATTTTCTTGAAATGGAACCAATAAATAAAGAGCAGGGAGACAAGGTGAACATGGAAGAGAATAAACAGGGCACTGAAGAACAAAGTGCAATTGAGCACTTGGAAAAATTCCAAGTTGCCATAGCACAGGAGGAAAATCTGGATGTAGATCGAATGACGACAGTACTAGAAGGAATATTGCAGGCTTTAAAAAGTAAAAAGGGATCCACAAATAAAGAAAAAGGATAGGAGGAAAAAGAAGTTTTCAATATAGGACAGAAAAGGGACCCTAAAGAAACTGCCACCATAATACAAAAAAATAGAGTGAGGATTGAGGAGCAGGCTTTCCAGAAATGGAAGTTAGCTCATGAACAGAATACCAGGAGGAAAGATATAACAAAGAAGAAGGCACGATATGATTCAGATGAAGGAAGTAGTTCTGATAGAGCAGTAAGTGATCCATTTGATGTTGTAACTGATTCTGACAATAAACCTAAAAGGAAGAATAAAAAGAACAGAAGTAGGAGGAAAAGAGCAGAAAGAAAGTACACAGTTGATGAAAGCTCTACTGCAGAAGATGAATCTGAAGCTGAGAGCGAACTTGATCAAGGATTGAAAAAGTGGCCTCAAAAGGTTAGTGGAGTTGGAAGAGTCAGGTGTAGAATATAATAAGGCGGTAAGTAGGATATTTATCGTTTTGGCCGGTGAAATGGTAGAGGTGATGAAATCATTTAGTAGGGCTAATGTTAAAGCTGTGAAACCTCTGAAATACGGAAAAGAGAAAGTACAAAAATTTGAGGCATTCATAGAAGACTATGAGAGGTATGCAAGGGAACAGTTAGGCAGAAACAAGAATCGTTGGGCAGTAGAGTTAAGGAATTTCCTAGAAGGTCCAGCACTGAGGACATATTATAGCATTTATAGAGCAAAGGTTAAATACAGCACCATTGTAGCAAGGTTGAAAAGCTGGTGTAAGGAAGAAAAAGAAAGTGAGCAGATAGACTTGCAAAAGGAGTTCTGGAAGATGGAAATGCGAAAAAACGAAAAGGTGGCTGAGTTCGCATTAAGGATTCAAACCACTTATGAGGCAGCTACTAAAGAGGGAGACAGAGACAAACAAGTGTTAAAAAAGCAATTTTTGAATTGCTTACCAAAAACTATGGCAAGGAGATTTAAAATAAGGATGGGAAGTGAAAAGGAAAGTGCTAAAGTAAGGTGGAAGGACATACTAAATTGGGCGCAGGAGGAAGATCAATTAGATGACCAGGAAGAGGAATCTAAAGATGAAGGCATACCAATATGGGCCACATTAAATGAGGAAACTAGTAGAAAGAGCACATATGCGGACAAAGTCCGTTATGGTAGGCCAGTACACCAACAAAATGCAAACACAAGAGAATATACGAGACAGAACAATAGGAGATATAGTGGTGAAGGAAAACGGTGTTACTGGTGTAACAGGTCAGGTCACTTTAAAAGAGAGTGTTGGAAATATAATGGATGGTGTTTGAGGTGTGGAAGTGGTGAACATCGGACCACAGAATGCGGATCAAGAGAAGGCCCCAAACAGTATGAAAAATGTTTCAGAAGACAGGATCAACAGGACATGGGCAGACAAGGGAAGATGATGGAAGAACCTTTGAAAAAAAAAGTTTCTTGTGCGAAGAAACAGGCTATTGGAGGGAAACTTGTCCGTTAAAAGAAGGAATAGAAGAATGGATAAAGAGGAAGAAGACACAGGCAACTTCGGGAAACGAGGGAGCTCCGTCAGCACCGGGGACAAGCCGGAGCGAACCCCCAAAATAAATCATCGTTTAGAAATCAGCCCGGACATTCAAGGTTGTGTATTATTGGACCCAGAAGCAGAAGAATTCATAAGTAGGACAACTGAGAATATTGAGGATGCCCTACCACAGAGGATACCTAGAGATAGAGGGAGAGGAACAAATACAGTGAATACGACAACTGGGATATATCATGCCATAAGTAGGACTTCTATTGAAGGTAGGCAAGGTATTAATATAACACCTCTATTGAAATTTATTGTGAAATTAAATAACGTAGAAATGCCAGCTATAATAGATTCAGGATCTCAGTATTGTATTATAGGACAAGAACAGTTCAGGAGAATTCCAAATCCCGAAGTTGAAAACAAGGTGATGAGACTACGAGGAGTAGGAGATCCGCAGTTGATTGTAGAGTCCCATCGGACAGTAAAATTAGGAATCTCAATTGATGACATCAATTATGGGTCGGCAGACTTCATTGTGGTAGAAAGGTTGAAAGAAGGCACGATTTTGGGAATGCCATTTTTGATACAAAACAAAATTAAAATAGATGTAAGAGATGGTTCATTCACTAGGTATGGAGAACATAATACAAAGGAACAGGTTTATTTTACAGAAAGATCTGGGAATTGCGTGAGGACCGTAACATCCCTACCAGTATGTACTACAGAAGAGGTTACGATTACAACAAATGATTGGATTTCGGTGAAAGCAGAATGGAATTCACAAAAGATCAAGCCCAGAGAAGGAAGATACTACGACATTAAACCAGAAGAGTTATTGGTCGAAGGCGAAGAACACAATCGAAGAGGGTACAACAAACGGTTTAAGGTACTACCAAGGTTGTGAATGGAAGTACAAAAGAAGAATTATTATTAAGGAAACTGAGTACGGGAAAATTAAGACTAGGGAAAGGGAGAAAATAGGAAAGCCACTAGTATTGGGATGAAGATAACTGTTACAAAAATAATGAAAACAGAGGATGTACTAGTGAATAAACAATGGTCCGAAAACAGGGAACAAGGAATCATTGAGGAAGAATGGACGAAGGAAAAATTAGAAAAAGAAATTACATTTATGGAAGAACTAAAACAGGAACAACGGAGGAAAATCATCGAGGTTCTGTATAGACAAAAAGGAGTATTCAGCAAGGGCGATTCAGATGTGACTGAAACATCCATGACACCATATAGGATACGACTACATGATTACACTCCCATTTATCAAAGGGCAAGAAGATTCGATCAAAAGACTAATGAGGAGATCGAAAATCAGGTTCAGGAGTTGTGTTTAAAGGATATAGTGGAGCCATGTGCGGCCGAATGGAGTTCCCCAGTGGTACCCGTCAGAAAGAACGATGGAATGCTTCGTCTATGCATTAGACTATAGAACGCTTAAATAACGGCTAACAGAGCGTAGGTTCCCAATGGCTAATATCACCGAAACGATCTTTTCATGCCATGGGGTGAAGTATTACACTTGTCTAGATTTGGTAAAAGGGTATTACCAAATGCAGCTGGAAGAGGATAGTAAGGACTTTACTGCATTTTCTACAGTTAGTGGGCAGTACAGATTTTAAAGGTTGAGCTTTGGATTAAAAAATGGACCAGCAGCATTCCAGAGAGAGATGCAGAGGATACTGACAGGATTCAGCCAAGATAGAGTGGTAGTGTATGTCGATGACTTCCTCTTGATATCAAAGGAATTTGAAGAGCATCTGATACTGATTGAGCTGGTTCTACAGCGTTTTTCCGAAACAAACGTTAAGATCAAAATCAGCAAGTGTAGTTGGGTCCAAAAAGAAGTTAAATTTTTAGGTCATATCCTCAGCAGGACAGGAATAAGAAAGCTTCCAGAATTTATGGACCAGGTGGATAAACTGGAAAGACTGAATAATGTGGGTGAATTAAGACGGTACCTAGGAATGATAAACTTCCAGCGTAAGTTTATTAGAAACTGTTCAGGAGTGGCAGCGCCCCTTAGTGCTTTAACAGGAGGAAAAAGAAGGGACAAAATCGAATGGACAGACGAAAGGATTAAAGCGTTTGAAGGTTTAAAAGGATTAATGAAAGAGTCAGTGGAACTGGCATTTCCAGACTTTTCAGAAGGCGGAACAAAATTGGAACTCTATGTGGATGCGAGTGGATTTGGCATGGGTGCAGGCTTGTGTCAGGAACAAGAAGGCGAACGAAGAGTGATCGCCTACAATTCTCATGCATTTAATGCGTGTGAAAGGAGAACATCCACTATTGAAAGAGAATTATTAGCCATAAGATGGGGAATTAAAAGCTTCCGCCCTTTTTTATTAGGTCAGGACTTCATACTATACACGGACCATAGACCTTTAGTGTATCTCCATACAATGAAGCTAGTAGACAGTAAGTTGGCCCGCGTCCTGGACGACCTAAGTGAATATAGCTTCCAAATTCAATATTACCCAGGAAAGGACAACGTCTTTGCAGACACATGGTCCCGCTGCCAAAGAAAACCAGAGGAGGAAACTAATACTACAAATCCAGAGGCTTTACCAAAAGGATTGGAAGTAATTAGGTTAGTGCCAGGAGGTGCAGATTCTTGTTCTTGAGCTTGAAGGAAATCTTAAAGACGGAACTATTACAGAAGAAGGACCATAGGGAATTAAGAAGGTTCTTATTAGAGGCTTTACTAAATAATAGGAAATTATATGGACTGGATAGGAAACCAAAATCTTTGAAGTGGTTAAAAACCATCAGTGTTCCAGGAAGAGAACCAATTCCGGAGGTATTACTGGTAGCCAGCGACGAATTCAACCTGAGGATTTGGCTACACCACGGGATCTGTTGTTCAGTTATTTATATTGGGCCTAAAGCAAGAAAACGTGACAACTTAAAGGATGTCCACATACAAGTATTAGGAGGGTCCCATTTTAACCCCTGAAGGACGATGGGACATTTGATGCAAATAAGGATGACACCATAGTAGATGAACTGGCAATTGAGGAACAAGAAGTACCATCTGAGGAGGAAAATGACAAATACCAGGAACAGTTATGGAGGAAAGTGAAGAACGATTAATCCTGTTCGCGACTATCAGAGGGAAGGATCTGGGAGTGAACTTGAAATGGAAGGAAAGAGAACACCAGTCCTCGCGTTAAGGCTGTAACCATAAAATAACAGGAGTTGCATGGCAGGACATTTCTATCAGGTGAAATCTCTAGGTGCGCCTTTCTAGATACAGGATCGGTTATCAGCTTGGTCCAAGAAACAGTTGTCAAGGAATTGGAACCGTTTGGGCATATCTTAAGGAAATGGAGCGTGGACATTACATTGAACGGAATTACCACCAGAATTGTCGAATGTACAACTGCGGTAGCTATAAGGATAGATACACGCTATCGGAAGACAGTGTTGCCATTAGTAGTCGTTAAGGATGGGTTTATTCCGGCATGTTTTCTTCTCGGAATGAATTACCTAGTAGAAACAGAAGCAATTTTGGACTTTGGGGAAGGCATCATCACACATGGAGATGGTGAAGATCAGGTTAGTGATGGTTTTCTTATTGATGTATATAATGCCATAGTGAATGATAATGATAGGATCAATAATATAATAACATTCAAGGAAATAATGACATTGCAGGAAAGGTCCAAGGTGATAAAAAAAACTAAAGGAGAAGATTAGGGATAAAAAACCAATTCCTAAATCAGATGTATTACTAAAGGAATTTTATAGATATAAGGAAGATCTGCTGATGAACAATGCTATACTGGTTAAAAGGATTAAGAACGACCAATTCTGCGCAGTAATAGGGTTCCAACAAATGGTCAGTATCTGTGTAGTGATACATCGAAATATGGCTCATATAGGTCAAGGAAAATCGACAAGTTTAATATCAAGATATGTATGGCATCCGAAAGGTCATACCATAATCCAGGAAGTATGCAGGACATGTCCGACTTGTCAATTGAATAAGGTGGATCACATGGTTGTATTCCCACCAATATGGAAAATTCAAGTTTCCAACCCTTTCGAACTGGTTGCAGTCGATGTCATGGCTATGCCGAGAACAAGGAGAGGAAATATTGCTTGCTTAGTTGCTGTGGACCACTGTAGCAAATGGGTCGCAGTCAGACCACTAAAGGACAAATCGGCCAGAAGTGTTGCAGGGGCATTCGAAGAACAAATGTTACCAACATTTTTGAGGCCTCCGTACAAGGTTTTAACGGATAATGGGGTGGAGTTCCTGAGTAACAGGTTCAGGGAGATGCTCCAGAAATATAACATCGACCATATATTCAGCAGCCCGTATAATCCTTCATCCAATGGGGCAGTAGAACGTACAAACCACACATTTGCGAAATTTCTTAAAAACACGGCAACAAAGGACCAGGAGTGGGACGATTGCTTACCCAGGGTGGTCATAATATACAATAACACGAAGCACTCTGATCTTGGGATGACACCAGCGGAGAAGTTACTGATTCAAACACACAAGGAGGGAAAAGTACTGCCAATCTCTATGGAAGAACAGAGTAAATGGAAGGAAGGACACCCAAACTGGCTAGGTCAAACGAAAGATTATTTCGGCAGATCGGTCCTTAGAGAAGAAATTGAGTGAAAGATATGAAGGTCCTTTCACATTAGTCAAAGTAATTGCCGGAAGAATGACGTATGATGTCGAGGGTCAAGGTAAAACTATGAGGGTGCACTATGCACACTTAAAAATATGGGCGGATCCACCAAAATATTTACGACAGTACTTTGAAAATGAGAAAGGAGAGTTCCATCTAGATGGTGAATATATTAATGAAGCGATAACAGAGGATGAAATGGAGGCACCATCAGTAAATATGATATACAGTGCACCTCCAAAGCAAACAACAAGAAAGAGGAAGCACGGGACAAAACCTAAGGAGACATGGGACCTGTTACAATTAGCTATAGGCAAACCAAGCCATAAGAAGGAAATAGGAACACAAACGGAGGATTTAGGAGAGGACAGGGC
>JABUQX010129752.1:20000-29320 GCA_015478945.1 Trachelipus rathkii
TATTTGTACGCAAGGTTTTGGGGGATTATTATTATTATTATTATTATTATTATTATTATTATTATTATTATTATTATTATTATTATTATTATTATTATTATTATTATTATTATTATTATTATTATTATTATTATTATTATTATTTATTATTATTATTATTATTATTATTATTGTTAACGGCTATTAATTGTTATTATTATTATTATTATTGGTAACGGCTATTAATTGTTATTCCGATAGCGTGGATAACTATTGGCGTTATTAAATTTATATTTTGCCATTAGTGAGCCAATAATTAATGGTTGGTTATTTTATGATTTTCAGGGAGACGAATTTGGAGACGAGTTTTGGGGACGAATTTGGAGACGAGTCTAGAGCCGAGCTTACAACCGAGTTCAGAGCTGAGTCTAGGACCCAACTCAAGAATTGGATTCCGATCGGACTCAGACGCAAGGTTAAGTTCAATAAGGTCACGGCCGGATATTAAGGCCAAGGCTGCAATTAATAGCCAACTAAGCTTCCAGCTGAACTTAGAGGCCCAAGTTAACCCTAGGTTAGCTACTGAGGTTTAAAAAACAGACTACGGAAGATTCCCAAGGTCGAAAGGTCACACAGGTCGTGTGTCAGTGGATCAAGGTTATTCAAAGGAGTAAAGAGCACTTTCCTAAGGATCATTAGTCTGAATAACGACGTTAAAAAGGAAGTATTACTCTTGTAACTTTTATGAATAATTTAAACTGAAATTGTAAATAATAAACATAACCCGGGTTTACATTGTATTGTATATTTTGTTCGAACTGAATTTGTATATAATATTTAGCTTAGGTTAGTAATAGGGTGTATATAAATTAAAGTTAAAACAGACATAGGTAGATAGGATTAATATTGAAAATACGTAATTATTCATATTATTTATTATATATAGAAAGAAAATCAACTTTCGTGTCTTTCAATCCCTTTTGTTCTTATTTTCACTGTAACAGGAAAAGTCCTCTGTAAAGGAACGCAACCTTGCCTCCCTCATTTATAAAGGAGTGGCTCCACAGGATCATTGGCTGGTATAAAATTTACAAGAGGACAAATCGCTGGTGGTGAACGAAAGGAGGACAATAAGGAAATTAATAAAGGTAAAGAACATTCTTTTGTCAGTTCTGTTTTGGTTAAAAAAAAATTTTTTTATATTTATATATATATATATATATAGGGTATTTTTTTTTTTGGTGACATAATCGAATTTTTTTTTCCTTTTTCAAATTGAAGGTATACTTTGTTTTTTTTTGAAACAGTAGGAATTAATAACAAGTTTTGTTGGTTCTTTGTTATTAAACAGATTATAATTGTATATTAAGGAAGTTTATAAAGTTCTTTTTTTTTTTTTTATCTTTTTTTTCTTTTGAATATATTTTTGGCCGTGATTTTCTTTTCTTTTGTCCAGGATTACTGACAATTGTAAGGAAGAGGGAGGAGGAACAAATATTTCTCTCTTCTTGGAAATTTTCGCGGTCAATTGTAGCAAGGGAGGAATCTCGGATCATTAAGGAACTTATAGAAGAACATAAGGAGAATTTTTGTATTTTCTTACTCCGGTTTGGAGAAATAAAGGGTATTTTTATATATATATATATATATATATATATATATATATATATATATATATATATATATATATATATATATATATATATATATATATATATATAGGTATTTTTTTGTGTTGGTTGTTAATATTTATTTTTTTTCCTTTGATTTATTTAATTAAATGGGACCTTCAGATAAGGAGCAAGCTGGTAAGGTCAATATGGAGGAAACTAAGCAGCCCACTGAGAAACTGAGCGCAATTGAGCACTTGGAAGGGTTCCAAGTGGCCATAACAAAAGATGAAAATCTAGATGTCGATCGAATGTTGACAGTATTAGAGGGAATATTTCAGGTTTTGAAAAGTAGGAAAGAGCCCACACGTACAGAAGAAGAACCGATAGTCGCAGGGCAGAAGAATGAGGTAACAGAAGTTACCCATACAGGACAAAAAACTGACCCTAGAGTGAATCTTAACGTAAAGAATAGAGTGAGGATCGAGGAACAGGCTTACCAAGAATGGGGGTTGATCCGTGATCGAAGTGTTAAGAAGAGGGACATACCAAAAAAGACATCACGATATGAAACAGATGAGGAAAGCAGCTCAGAGAGGGCAACAAGTGACCCATTTGATGTAACGAATGAGCATAGCAGCAACAAGCCAAAGAGGAAGAATAAGAAAAGGAGAAGGAGGGCGGAAAGAAAATACACCTTCGATGGAAGTTCTACAGCGGAAGATGAAATAGAAGAAGCTGAGAGTGAAGTGGACCAGGGAGGAAAAAAATGGCTCAAAAGGTTAGTTGAATTGGAAGAGTCAGGTGTAGAACATACTAAAGCAGTGAGTAAGATATTTATTGTTTTGGCCGGTGAGATGGTGGAGGTGATGAAGTCATTTAGGAGGAGTAATATAAAGGCTGTGAAACCTTTAAAGTATGGGAAAGAAAAAGTTCAAAAGTTTGAGGCGTTTATAGAAGATTATGAACGATACGCAAAGGAACAATTAGGTAAAGACAAAAGTCGTTGGGCAGTGGAACTTAGAAATTTCTTAGAAGGTCCGGTATTAAGGACATACTATAGTATATACAGGGCTAAGGTCAAATATACCACCATAGTGGCTAGATTAAAAAGCTGGTGCAAGGAGGAAAAAGAAACCGAGCAGATAGATTTACAAAAAGAGTTCTGGAGGTTAGAGATGCGAAAAAATGAAAAAGTGGCTGTTGCGTTAAGGGTTCAAACCACTTACGAGGCAGCCACTAAAGAGGAAGATAGGGACAAACAAATATTGAAGAAACAATTTTTGAATTGTCTCCCGAAAAAGATAGCAAGGAGATTTAGAATAAGGATGGGAAATGAGAAAGAAAGCCTTAAAGTAAGGTGGAAAGATGTGCTAAACTGGGCACAGGAGGAGGATGACCTGGATGATCAGGAGGAGGAATCAAAGGATGAAGGGATACCAATATGGGCCACATTAAATGGAGAACCAAACACAAAGGGTACATACGCAGATAAACTGCGCTATGGAAGGCCGGTGTATCAGCAGAAAACGAATACAAGGGAATACACCAGGCAAAATAATGGAAGATATGATACTGAGGTAAAAAGATGCTACTGGTGCAACAGGGTAGGACATTTTAAAAGAGAATGTCGAAAATATAATGGATGGTGCCTGGGATGTGGGAGTAATGAACATCGAACTGCGGAATGTGGATCAAGAAGAGGGCCCAGACAACAAGAACAAGGTTACAGAAGACAAGATCAACAGGATATGGGTGGACAAAGGCAGAATGAGAGGAAACCCATTGAAAAGAAATGCTTTTTATGCAACCAAATGGGACATTGGAGGGATACTTGTCCACTTCAGGAAGAAATAAACGAATTAATAAGGGTACGAAAACAACCAAATTCGGGAAACGAGGTAGCTCCGCCGACCCCGGGAACGAGCAGGAGCGACACCCCCAAGTAAACCACTGTTTAAAAACCAGCCCGGCTATTCAAGTTGATACAGTATTGGATCCAGAAGCAGAGGAGTTTATAAGCAGGAAACCTCAGGAAAATAGGAATGCCTTACCACAACGAACACCAAAAGGGAGAGGAACACAGTAAATTCAACAACTGGTATATACCATGCTATCAGTAGGACAACCATTGAAGGTAAGCAAGGCATTAATATTACTCCTTTGTTGAAATTTGTTATAAAATTAAATAATGTTGAAATGACAGCCATTATTGACTCAGGTTCACAGTATTGTATCATAGGCCAGGAACAGTTCAGAAGGATCCAGAACCCCGAAGTTTTAGAAAAAATAATGAGGTTACGAGGAGTAGGTGACCCTCAAATGGTTGTGGAATCCCACCAAACAGCAAGATTAAGGATTTCAATTGAGGACATCAATTATGGTTCAGCAGATTTCATTGTGGTTGAAAGGCTAAAAGAAGGTACGATTTTAGGAATGCCATTTTTGATACAGAATAAAATTAAAATTGATAGGAAATGGTTCTTTCACAAGGTATGGTGACCAAGACACAAAGGAACAAGTCTACTTTTCAGAGAAGTCTGGGAATTGTGTAAGGACTGTAATATCCTTGCCAGTGTATACTACGGAAGAAGTGGAAATTACAATAAATGATTGGGTTCCAGTAAAAGCTACTTGGACTTCAAACCAGATTAAGCCCAGAGAAGGAAGATATTATGATATAAAACCAGAAGAACTATTGGTCGAAGGAGAAGAAAATAACCGAAGAGGGTATAATAAACGATTCAAATTATTACCAGGATTGGTAAAATGGAATACCAAAGAAGGTACTATATTAATCAGGAAACTTATACCAGGACAATTAAAATTTGGAAAAAGAGAAAAAATAGGAATAGCCCATCTAATATTGGATGAAGAGGACCTCCAAAAATATGACAATAGAGGTTATACGATAAACACACTGGTACAGGGAACAGGAAGACAAGGAACCATTGAGGAGGAATGGACAAAGGAAAAATTAGGGGAAAAAGAAATCACATTCATGGAGGAATTAACACAAGAACAACGAAAGGAAATAATAGAAGTATTATACAGGCAAAGAGGTGTATTTAGCAAGAGTGACTCAGATGTGACAACAACGTCGATGACACCATATAGGATTCGGCTACACGATTATACCCCAATCTACCAAAGGGCAAGAAGATTTGACCAAAGGACAAATGAAGAAATTGAAAAACAGGTTCAAGAATTATGTCTAAAGGATATTGTGGAGCCATGTGCCGCTGAATGGAGCTCCCCAGTAGTACCTGTTAGGAAGAAGGATGGGACACTTCGTCTATGCATAGACTATAGGCGCATAAACAAAGTAACAGAAGCAGATAGGTTCCCAATGGCCAACATTTCAGAAACAATCTTCTCGTGTCATGGGGTGGAATATTATTCATGTTTGGACTTGGTCAAAGGATACTATCAGATGAAATTAGAAGAGGATAGTAAGGACTTCACTGCATTTTCTACCGTTAGTGGCCAATACAGATTCAAAAGGCTGAGTTTCGGGCTAAAAAATGGACCAGCAGCATTCCAGAGGGAGATGCAGAGGATATTAACAGGATTCAGCCGAGACAAGGTGGTGGTATATGTGGATGATGTCCTCCTGATATCAAAGGATTTTAAAGAACACCTACTGCTGATCGAACAGGTCCTACAACGGTTCTCCGAAGCCAATGTCAAAATTAAAATCAGCAAGTGCAGCTGGGCTCAAAAGGAAATTAAATTTTTAGGACATATTCTCAGTAGGACTGGAATAAGGAAACTTCCAGAATTTATAGATCAGGTGGACAAGTTGGAAAGACCAAATAACATAGGAGAACTCAGGCGGTACCTAGGAATGATTAACTTCCAACGTAAGTTCATTAAAAACTGTTCAGGAGTAGCAGCACCCCTTAGTGCTCTGACAGGAGGGAAAAGAAAGGATAAGATCGAATGGACAGAAGAAAGGATTCAGGCTTTCGAAAGCTTAAAGAAACTGATGAAAGAATCTGTAGAGCTGGCATTTCCGGATTTCACAGAAGGTAGTCCAAAATTAGAGCTTTATGTAGACGCCAGTGGATTTGGTATGGGTGCAGGTCTATGTCAGCAACAAGGAAAGGAAAAAAGAGTAATAGCTTATAACTCTCATTCATTTGATGCGTGTGAAAGAAGAGCATCCACCATAGAGAGGGAATTGTTGGCTATCAGGTGGGGAATCAAGAGTTTCCGTCCATTTTTGTTGGGTCAGGAGTTTATTTTATACACAGATCACCGCCCACTAGTGTACCTCCACACAATGAAGTTAGTAGACAGTAAGTTGGCTCGTGTCTTGGACGATTTAAGCGAGTACAGCTTTCAAATCCATTATTTTCCGGGAAAGGAAAACATCTTTGCTGATACATGGTCCCGTTGTCAAAGGAAACAAGAGGAAGAAACCGATGTCATAAATCTAGAGGCCCTACCAAGAGGTCTAGAAGTAATAAGGTTGGTACCAGGAGGTGCTGATTCTTTGTTTTTGAGCTTGCAGGAAGTTTTAAAAAGGGAACAATTACAGAAGAAGGACCACCAGGAATTAAGGAAATTCTTACTAGAAGTTTTGATAAACAACAGGAAGATGTATGGGTTAGATAAACAACCCAAATCACTCAAGTATTTAAAAACCATCAGTATTTCAGGAAGGGAACCAATCCCAGAGGTATTACTGGCAGCTAGCGATGAGTTCAACTTGAAGATCTGGCTGCATCATGGGACTTGTTGTTCAGTTGTATATGGGACCCAAAGCAAGGAAACGAGAAGATTTAAAAAACATTCACATTCAGGTATTAGGAGGTACCCATTTCAATCCATTAAGAGATAATGGTACGTTCCAGATTAATAAGGATAATACGATAGTAGACGAATTAGCAATCGAAGATCAAGAGGTACCATCTGAGGAAGAAAATGAAGGATTCATGGACAGTGAAGAAAGTGAGGCAGAAAACTTATTAGAACATCCACCAGAAGAGGGACTAGGGGTAAATCTATTAATGAAGGAAAGAGGACACCAGTCTCGGTTAAGCTGCAACCACAAGTTATCAGGAGTTGCATGGCAAGACATTTCCATTGGTGAAACATCTAGGTGTGCCTTTTTAGACACAGGATCTGTCATTAGTTTGGTCCAGGAAACTGTCATCAGGGAGTTAGAACCATTTGGACTTATTTTGAGGAAATGGAGTGTGGACATCACATTAAATGGGATTACCACCAAAATTGTTGAATGCACCACAGCAGTAGCTGTCAGGATAGATACACGCTACAGGAAAACAGTATTACCATTGGTAGTTGTTAAGGATGGGTTCATTCCGGCATGTTTTCTTTTGGGAATGAACTACTTGGTATCATCGCACACGGGGATGATGAGGATCAGGTTAGTGATGGTTTTCTTGTTAATGTGTATAATGTAATAGCGTGTGATAATAATAGGATTGATAATATCATAACATTAAACGAAATAATGACATTACAGGAAAGATCTAAGGTGATAAAGGAGTTGAAGAAGAGGGTTAAGAATAAAAAACAAATTCTTAAAACGGATGTGTCTTTAAAGGAATTTTATAGATATAAGGAGGATCTATTAATGAACAATGCTATATTAGTTAAAAGGATGAAGAATGACAAGTTGTGTGCAGTAATAGGGTTTAAACAGATGGTCAGTATTTGTGTAGTAATACACCGAAACATGGCACACATAGGACAAGGAAAACTAACAGACTTGATGGCAAGGTATGTATGGCATCCAAAAGGTCACACTATAATCCAGGAGGTGTGCAGGACATGTCCCACTTGTCAGCTAAATAAGGTAGATCACAAGGTAATATTCCCACCAGTTTGGAAAATCCAAGTTGCTAATCCTTTCGAGTTAGTGGCAATTGATGTAATGGCCATGCCAAAAACAAGGAGAGGAAATGTTGCTTGTCTAGTGGCTGTGGACCACTGCAGCAAATGGGTCTCAGTCAGACCACTAAAGGACAAATCAGCCAGAAGTGTCACGGGGGCATTTGAAGATCAGATGTTACCAACATTTTTGAGGCCTCCATACAAGGTTTTAACAGATAATGGGGTGGAATTCAAAAGTAACAGGTTTAGGGACATGCTCAAAAAGTACAACATAGATCATATATTCAGCAGTCCTTATAAGCCATCTTCGAACGGGGCAGTAGAGCGCACACAAACCGTACGTTTGCAGAGTTCCTGAAGAACATAGTGACAAAGGACCAGGAGTGGGATGACTGCTTACCCAGGGTGGTTATAATTTATAACAACACAAAACACTCAGAACTTGGAATAACACCAGCCGAAAAACTATTAACTCAAACACATGAGGAGGGAAAGGTATTGCCAATCTCTATGGAGGAGCAAAGCAAATGGAAGGAAGGACACCCAAACTGGCTTCCCTATGCAGTAGGAGTTAAGGTCAAAAGGAAGATTATTTCGGCAGATCGGTCCTTAGAGAAAAAACTAGGTGAAAGATATGAAGGGCCATTCACGGTTGTCAAAGTCATAGCGGGAGGAATGACATACGATGTTGAGGGTCAAGGTAAAACTATGAGGGTCCACTACGCACATTTAAAAGTATGGGCAGACCCACCAGATTACCTCAGGCAGTATTTTGAGAATGAAAAAAATGAGGTCTATTCACAGCATGAACATAGGATTGAAATAACAACAGAGGATGAAATAGAGGAAGCACCAGTAGGTATCATATACAGTGCACTCCCCAATGAAGTAAAAAAGAAAAAAAAGGGTATAGGAATTCAAACGGAACATTTAGGAGAGGATAAGGTATTGGAGTATGAAAGGAGGGCTGAGGAGAGTAGGGCGTCTAGTGGAAACTAGGGTAGTTTACTACTCTTATTTATATTGTTATTGATTTTTTTTTTTTTTTCTTTCTCTCTGGTTATTATTATTTGAATTATGGGATGTTTTCCCTTCTTTAAAGATTGGGTTTCCAATCTTGAAGGGGTGAGTAGTGTCATGAGTCTGATGACTCATGGCATCTATTTTGATCAACCTCCCAAATTTTTACGAAGCAGAAAAGTGTCCAGGTTAAAAGAAAAACTTATCGTTTTCTCAAAAGAAGTTCGGGTAAACAGTTGTGTTAAGTTCCAGCTTAAAAGTGCCTGAGTCATTACAAAATTGTGATTGCCGACTTCATAAGGATTTTTACTAAGTTGTGTGTATCAGCTTTCCAAGGATTTATTTACGAGCTGTGATTCCAGCTTTATAAAGGACAAATTCTCCCAAAAAATTGGTATGTATAGTTAAATATAAAGTGATGTTTACGATAGTTTAAAATCTAAAAGTAGGAATAGGATTTATGATTTGCTGTTTAGATTTAACGAAATAGCGTTTAAGTTTAATTAAAATATAGGCAATATTAAAGCGTAAATTGTGGAAAATTAGATACGAATAAACTAGGAGACATTGTTAGAATACGAGGAATTACCAAAGAATATTGTAAAATTTATATATGGGATCTTTTTGGTTTGAAGGACAATGAAAATTATATTAAGAATAGTCAATGATAAATGAAAGTTTAGAGTAAGAATGACATGGTAATCTATAGGAAAAGATAGTCAAAGGGATTTAAAGGAGGAATCGTATATATATATATATGAAGCGGCGCACGAAAATGCGAGCGTTTCACGATTTAAATGCGGGAAAACGGTTAAAACACCCAAACATAACTGAACGAAGTACATC
>JABUQX010129753.1:0-2500 GCA_015478945.1 Trachelipus rathkii
CGGTGTACTTCGTTCGAAGTTTCCGTTGGTGTTTAACCGTTTTCGCATTTATCGTGAGTACTTTCGCGTTTTCGTGCGCCACTTCAGCAGAGAACTGATAATAAATTTTGAAAGCTCACCACTATATATATATATATATATATATATATATATATATATATATATATATATATATATACATATATATATATTTATATATATATATATATATATATATATATGTATATATATATATATATATATATATATATATATATTTATATATATATATATATATATATATATATATATATATATATATATATATATATGTGTGTGTGTGTGTGTGTGTGTGTGTGTGTGTGTGTGTGTGTGTGTGTGTGTGTGTGTGTTTTACCATTGTCAGCATATTCAGGAAACAACTTTCGTTAAAATTTCAGCAAATATCTTGTTCTAAATTAACAGTACTTGAAGAAATTCTGTATATAAAACAACCTTTTATAGGGAGAATGAGTTGTGAAATTGAACGCAGAATTAAAGGAATATTAAAATCAATTCAGCTTTGAATAGCTTTTTTCAAATGAAAAAATAATTGGAAAATTCTTCAAAGTTAAAGATAAACTTCCTTTACCGTTATGCTCATCAGTGATATGCAATTACAAGTGCTGTGACTGCGATGCCACCTGCATAGGAAAGACTACTCGTAGTCTTTCTATTCGCGTAGCTGAACATAAAGGTATCTCCTATAGAACTTTGGAACATTTGCACTATCCCCCATACTCTGCAATCAATTCTCATTCTCTTCACAAAAATCATCCTTTACAGCAGTGCTTTCCAACCTTTTTCTTCTCCTGTACCCCTTGATTTGGCTTTTCATGTATTAGTACCACTTTTCCCATAACACAACACCCACCCATCCCTTCACGCAAAAAAGTTTGTTTTTTTCAAGTAGTAATGTTCTTAGGGGTATTCTAAATAATCAAATACTCAAATTAATGACATTTATGGGCTTTTATTTTTGATTTTACATTTTAAAATTTATTTAAATTTTTTATAATAGCAGTCTAACATCAAAACTAATAAAAACAGCATTAAAATAATTTGTAACCACATTAACTTATGATAAAAGTTCATAATAATTTCCATCTAGATATACAAGTCTTCGAACATGGCACATAATAATTTCAATTGGTGTTTTCCGACATTACCAATATTATTTTCGAGTACCCTCAACCAGTCTGCCGAGTACCACCAGGGGTACGCGTACCCCAGGTTGGGAAACGATGCTTTACAGGATTCAAGTTTCAATATTTCGGACTTTGAAAGAGAACCTGACTTCCATTCTTTATAATTCTTATATATTTGGCACCACGCTCCAAAACTGAATAAAAATTTACATACTGAGAATATTTTAATACTGAGGCAGAGTTTTGTCTCTTAGTGGTACTTTTTACTATATCAACGTTGGCAAATATTAAATTTCTTCTATGTATTTATTTATATATAACTTATATGTAATTTTTTTTAAGTATTATTTATTTAAAATTTTCTTATATTGTTCATTATAATCGAAAGCCTTGATATTGATATTCACCCAAGTCGGTAAGATAAAATGTTTATTTTTGTTTTTTCTATTTTTACCATTATATATATATATATATATATATATATATATATATATATATATATATATATATATATATATATATATATATATATATATATATATAAACTTTTTATATATATATATATATATATTTATATATATATATATATGAAGAGAGAGAGAGAGAGAGAGAGAGAGAGAGAGAGAGAGAGAGAGAGAGAGAGAGAGAGAGAGAGAGAGAGAGAGAGAGAGAGAGTTAATTTCATTTTTTTTTTTCTTTTTTCTTTTTAAGTTTTTAAGCATTGAAAGATCTTGTTCATTTTTTTAAAACTTTATTTCTGCTTGGAATTTGATGGAAGAAACGCCATAAACTAACCCAATATTTCGAAATCTGCATAAAAAGACAAAAAAAAAAATCATTTAGTTATAAAATTTTTATTCATTTGGATCTTGATGAATAAAGTACAATTTAAAGAACTAATTAACAGCCTGCAATTTGAAAATGAAATATATTGAGTAGAAAATAATAAAAATAATAATAAAAGTTATTAATCAAAGCTTGCAAAAACCTGCAAATTCTCTCAATTGCTCTTTAAAGATCTTAACTCCCTCCTTTAAACGAGATTAAAAAAGTGATTCCTCTCTCTCTCTCTCTCTCTCTCTCTATATATATATATATATATATATATATATATATATATATATATATATATATATATATATATCTTATATATATATATATATATATATATATATATATATATATATATATATATATAGAATGAGAGAGAGAGAGAGAGAGAGAGAGAGAGAGAGAGAGAGAGAGAGAGAGTACCGTTAATTGTAAGTATTCGTAAAAATTTTAAATTTGTTTTTATGTTTAAACTTATGTTAAATTTGCGCAAGCAAAATTTT
>JABUQX010129753.1:7500-15000 GCA_015478945.1 Trachelipus rathkii
GAGTGCTTTGTGGGTTTGAATATTATTCTGCAGTCCTTTGCCTTTTGATTCAGCCTTTTCCCCTTCTGAGAGGGAACTCTAGGGTATTCTCGACCATGCACTTTAGCGCTTGGTCAACTTGTTTAATGACCACTCGCACCAGTCTCCCCCTGCTTCACACGTTCCCACAACCTTACAAACATTCACTCAAACATATTCTTTTAAATAACTGATAAAATGGCGAAACATAAACCTACCTCGGGGATGCTTGGAAGGCGGCATTTAAACAATGAATCTCGTCCATTTCTCCCCAATCCCCACGTGGAAATTGGCGACCTCCGGTGATGGGATTAGTGCCGCAAAAACTTCGCCATCGAATTGCTCTGACGCACGGTTATATTTTCATAAATTCTGCAACATTAGCGGTCTTTATTCTAATTTTAACTTTGTTGAGCACCACATCACTTCTGATAGTCCCTACCTCTTGTTCTTGATTGAAATTCAGGTGCATGGGCGCTCTGATTGCAAATCCTACTCTGTACCCTCTTAATATCTCTATCCCCAATTTCAGCCAAATGTGGATGTTATGTACAGCTGGAGAAATTAGTTCCTGAACAGTTTTCTTTTCAAATATTTTAATCATTTGAAATTGTGTTGGCAACCATGATGCAAACTATTGTGTTGCCATGACAATAAAGAATAAAGCTTACATAGCAACTCACGTTGTCATGGCAACACTATAGTTTGCATCATGGTTGCCAACATAATTTCATATTATTTAAATATTTGAAAAGAAAACTGTTCAGGAACTATAAATGTGAAGCAACGACGATGTTTGTTCTCGTGCTTCTAATTTAAAGTCTTCCAGTTTTAAGCCTTAGCTTAGGGTCTCATCCCAATCATCTACTTCATTGATTTTCATTGGAATGATTATTGCTTCGGCCGGTAGGACACCTTGGAATTAACAGAGTTCATAACGGAGTTGATACTCTCTAGCAAAGAGGTGTATATTCGATACTTTCCCTTCAGCTAAAGAATTAAGAAAGTCTGCTTAACTCTGCTTGTTCTCGTGCTGTTCGCCACCGAGACACTGCCTTCAAGAATTACCGCCGTTTCTAACTTTTTTTTTTTATCATTTTTTTTTTTTTTTATTTAACCACAAAATCATTTACAAAGATATATTACTCTGTATTACTACGAACACTTTTCTTCGAAAAAGCGCAATTTTCGTTTCTCCTCTCTCGCTCATTCTAGTATTTTATTAAAAGCTTTAATTCTAACAACTTCTTACTCTTTCTTTACTCATTATCTTCTGACGGCACAACTACCGCTTTCTGCTAAAATCTAAGCTCTTTGCTAAAAAATTGCTTTAATTCACCTTAGTCGATTCAGGAGCTGCTCCAGCATCTTTACCCTTGCTTAATTATAATACGACTGACTGGTTCCCATAAGACACCGTTATTTCTGATCTCTCAGATCCTAACACTAAGAAGGCGTATGTTCTAGAAAGAAAAGGAACACTGAAGACAGAGAAACTTTAGGAAATTTAGGGCCAGCTTCCTTCTTATGGGCAGCGCATTGTAATGAAGACAATATATCAATAAATGGAAAAATTCGCATGTGATAATCACCCTTGTAATCTCATAACAAAAATATAGATAAATGTAGAAATTTAAAAAAAAAAAAAAAAAAAAAAAAAAAAAAACACAAACTCCCTAAAAGTAAATAACACATTTTGATAGATTAAAAGATTAGATTCTTTCCAAAAACCTGTTGATGGAAGATTAGACTCTTAGAAGTCCATGTTCCTTAAATCACCTAACAACAAGCCCCTTTTTAAAGTTTATAGAAAAATCGCATACATCGATTCTTACCTCAAATTGGTTTTAAGAACACTATTTCATTCTTTAAGTTGTTCTTTTAACTTTTAAAAGTTTTTTGAAGAAAGAAAACAAACAAACTCTTTTTTTTCATTTTTTAAAACCTTTATTTCTGGTTGGAACTTGATGGAACAAACGCCATAAGAAAAAACTAACACAATTATTTCCAAATGTGAATAAAAAGACAAAAAAAATTCATTTGATAATAAATTTTTTTTTTATTCTTTTACGGATCTTAATGAATCAAGTACCAAATGACAGATCTGGCCTGACCATTTTTAAATCTTTTATGAAAATGAAAATAATTGGGTAGAAAATAATGAAAATAATAATAAAAAGTATCAAACAAAGCTTGCAAAAAAAAAGGATAAAAAGCAACAAAAATAAAACAAAAGAACATGATTTTTTTTACAATGAACGGGAATAAAAAAGTTTTTCATCTCCCTCTCTCCATATATATATATATATATATATATATATATATATATATATATATATATATATATATATATATATATATATATATATATATATATATATATATATATATATATATATATATATATATATATATATATATATATATATATATATATATATATATATATATATATATATATATATATATATATATATATATATATATATTTATGTATCATATGTCTCTCTATATATATATATATATATATATATATATTGGTGGACCACATGGGATGAAGTATTTAAAACTCTTCCCATTTTTTTTTCAGGATGACCAGTGGTTGAAAGTTTCTTTTATGATTGACTGGCTAAAATCTCTCTTAATGACTGGTAACCTCTGCATTTTTTTTTTCACTGTTATGCAAGCCACCATGACAAGCTAGCTATTCGGTTGAACACCGTCTTTTTGCAGTTTGTCATTTTTAAGTGTAAATAAGTTGATGGTGTACGAAGTAATTTCAGAGTCCATTTTCAAATTGCTCAACATAGCAAACCCGAATTTGTGTTTGAGAGTCCACTCCATACTGCAAAAGTGACATTGGACTGTACATTTTTGAAGAACACGATCTGACTGTAACGGTAACAGGAGAACGTTATCAAATGTTAATTGCGTTGCTGGAATCACCTGACGGAGTTAATTTTAGAGTTTTTCAGCAGAATGGAGATACAACCCAGACATCTCGAGGTTTGATGTAAATTCTCAATCGAATGTTTCCGGAGTGTTTCGTTTCAAAGTTTGGAGACATTACATGACCATTAAATTCCTAGGACCTGTCCGTTTATTTTATTTTCTTTGTGTGGATGTAGAATATATTAAATCAAGGGTGTACTCTACAAACCAAAAAACATTAAGGAGCTAAAAATAACTCATCATTGTTGAGGTCAGGGAAATAAATATCAATCTACTGGAGGCGGTTATGGACGATTTTGTTGTAAGATTGAAAGAATGTGTTCGTCGCCCTGGTAATCACCTCAAGATATATTAGAAACAGAAATCTGTGTTATAAATTGCCACATTTAATCTTTATACTATTACCAATTATCTGGTCTCATCCTACAATTATCTTTATTGATTTGTAAACACATTACTGGGTCCAACATTATATGTTTTATGTTAACAGATTCAAAAGCACTTAACTAATTAAATGATATTAATTCAAAACTTTATTTGAGCTTCTTAGAAATAAAAAAAAATTATAATTTATAAATGAATAAAGTTTGGGGGGTTCACAACAATAGTATAAAAAAAAGTGGAAATTCTTTATATTGAAAAATCATTGTTCTCTATCGCCCCTTGAAATTATATTATATAATAATAGTTTATCTGACTTCTTCTCCCTAGAAATTGAAAAAAGAAAAATGTTTTATTTAAATAATTTCTAGGTACTAGATTAATACAAAATTATAAAGATTTTAATAAAAACAATTTTTTGAATGTTTGTTTGTCCACCATTGTTAAAATGATTTTTGAGATACTTTAAATTTGAAGCCGCAATTGAATGTTTTATTGGCAAAAAAAATAAATAAAAAAAAAAAAAAAAAAATAAATAAAAATAAAAATAAATAAATAAATAAATGAACAAAAAATTAAGATAAAATGTACAAATGAAAAATAAATAAGATAATCTTCAATTTTAAAACTATATGATGAATATTCATGTATCATATTGAAGAAGAAAGAAAACAGCGATGGAATTAAAGATTTTAGGAAAATAATTTATCATGCTTTAAAAGAAATTAATATTACTTGATAAATTTAAGGTTTAATACACACACACTTGCACGCACGCACCTACACACACACACACACACACACACACACACACATATATATATATATATATATATATATATATATATATATATATATATATATATATATATATATATATATATATATATATATATATATATATATATATATATATATAAAATAATATATATATATATATATATATATATATATATATATATATATATATATATATATATATATATATATATATATATATATATATATATATATATATATATATATATATATATATATATATATATATATATATATATATATATATATATATATATATATATATATATATATATATATATATATATATATATATATATATGTTTCAACTGGCACCAATTGGACTGTATATCAAGTAACTTTTTTTCCCCCATTATGATTTAATTTAAAATAAAATTTTTACTAACAAAACTTTAAATAAATTATCTATACCTGATAAAATTATTTTTTCTATTTATTTATACACAAGTGTAAAGGCAGATTAAGCAATTTAATCAATCTATTAATTATTTAATCAGGTATTTTAAAATCGCAGTTCCAGAATTATATAACATCACTGAATAACAGCACCATTATAATTTCTTTATTATTGATATTGATTTATTTATTATAAAAAGAACTCTAAAATTATTGATAAAACTCACATTATATTCAATTCATTCTAGTTTTGTAACCTAGATACTTACGATATCTCCGGAAATAAGCCTCAAATGAATCTTCGCCATACCAAAATCGATTTTTATTACGTCGTGCATCTGGGGCAGAGTTCACAAATACTCCAGATGGTAATATTGATAATAAGCTTAATAACAGAAAGCCCAGCGAGACAATATTTCTATACAATATATATATATATATATATATATATATATATATATATATATATATATATATATATATATATATATATATATATATATATATATATATATATATATATATATACATATATATATATATATCACTGATACATGTCTACAAGAGCATTAAATGTCATCAGCATTAAAAAAGATACGTCAGTATTAGCAATTAAAAATTTAATATTAATTAATAATTAATATTCACCAGGTTTTGGAATGCGGATGATGGATATGTATAAATAATGCATATTATACTAACAATACCATTGTCTTTCTTTGATTTATTTTGGGATTTATAAGACACATGTGATATTTTTACTATACCTGTTTTTTGTTGTTTTGTGTGTGTGTGTGTGTTTTTTAGGTTTACCTTAAGTCTGCCTTCAAGAATTACTGCCGTTTTCTAACTCCAGAAGTTTATCATTCTTTATTTAACCACAAATCGTACGATATATTCTCTAACAATACTGTAATGCTACGAACACTTTTCTTCGAAAAATATTCAAGAAGTTTCGGTTTATTATGCATCACTACTGCATTTGGTATTTGTAAAAATTCATCCATTCGATCGTAACATTATGGAAACGGTACTGAACTATCAGTTGATAGAAAAATTCCAGCGAAAAGTTAGGATAAATCGGCTCTTTGCTCAAAAAATTGCTTTAATTCCACCTTAGTCGATTCGGAATATTTCCGATACTACCTTCCAACTCAATTATGTCCCGACATTGGTTTCTTTAAAAGACGTTATTACAGTCTCTCAGAGCCTAATAACACTAAGAGGCGTATGTTCTAAAAGAAAGAACAAGAAGACGAGAAACTAGGTGGGACAGCTTGCTTCGGAGGGACAGCGGATTATAATGAAGACAATATATCAATAAATGCAAAGTATTCACATGTGATAATGACTAATGGAGTATCGATATCCTAAATGTCGATACCTTTGACCAAAAAACACAGAAGCAAGAACTTAAATAACTCTTTTTAAAGATTACAAGATTAGATTCTTTTAAAAACCTGTTGATAGAAGGTGGAGCTGCCAAGTCATGTTCATTAAAATCACCTAACAAGCCCCTTTTTAAAAGTTTATAGAAAAATACATACCTCAGTTTACCTATTGATTTTAAGAACATCATCTTGTGTTAAAAGGGAATCGATAACTATAGATGTGTACTCAATAATTATTTGCAAAGACACCTTACAAACTGTATAGTGAGCACTGCTGAATATTGTGAAAGTGCTTGGTGATATTAAAAGCTTCAGTATTTAATTTGTGGCCAGGAAAAAGTTTTATAGCGTACAAATTTCAAGAAGGAAAAGCCGGGAAACATACTGAAATATATAAAATTAATCATGATAGTAAATTTGTATAAGTAGATTTCATTAGTTTAAACAAATTTTTAAACTTATTTTAAAAGGAAAAAAATTAAAAGCGTAGGTATATATAAAATCAAGTGTCGTTACTGTGAAATGTTTCATATAGGTCAGACGGTGGACTTAAAAAATAAAAAAATGAAAATATCAGTATTTGTATAACAGGAAGATTTTCTCACAAAAAAAGAAAATGACATATAAATATATAGAACACACACACACACACACACACACACACACACACACACACACACACACACACACACACACACACACACACACACACACACACACACACACACACACACACAAAATATATATATATATATATATATATATATATATATATATATATATATATATATATATATATATATATATATATATATATATATATATATATATATATATATATAGGGGGAATAGATAATTAAAAAGAAGAAAATTGACAGAATCCTTTATTACAGACAATGCTAATATTATTGACTAAAGAAAGGGAGTATAATGCAATGATTTATTGGCTAATAATATTTATAACAAACAATTCATTTAAAAAAAATTATCGTTGCCTGTATAAGATAATTTAGTCACTTAATTTTAATACGAAGCGTAGATTTGTTTGTTTATTCATTTACTATGATAAAGTCATTTATATTTTTACACTCGAATGAGAAATACCAGATTGACCTTGAAAACTAATGTTTTATTAGTCTCCAATGTTTAAAAAACGGTTTTATTAAATGTTCATTTTATTAACTTTGTCATTTTGTTTTAATTATACTAATTTTCGTGTATTTTAATAAAGCCGAATATTTTGATTGCGGTTATGAATTTATATATATATATATATATATATATATATATATATATATATATATATATATATATATATATATATATATATATATATATATATATATTATACTATATATATATATATATCTTCAATAAAAGGGAATAAAATAATCTAACATTGATAGCAATTTCAAAATCCAATAAAAATATTTAATTTATATAAAATGTTTTTCATCTTGATCTCTTAACAGCAAAATGATTGCTAACTTCCTCCTTTTATATTGTGTATCTATCATGAACACTCATTAAAAACCAGTTCTGT
>JABUQX010129753.1:22500-34730 GCA_015478945.1 Trachelipus rathkii
GCCAGAGCGCATGAGATGAAAGGAACACCAATGCCTAGGTAGCATTCTTTTGTTATACACCACTTAATACCTGCAGTTTATGAGAGCGAGAGAGATTGCAAGCGATTTGCTTATGCATTATTAACATCAAATATCTTAATTAAAAGAGGCCAAAGCTAGAGTACAAGTAATCTATTAACAACTTATGTTAAAGCTCTAAATGCATATCACATAAAATTAAAGGTAATCTACGTATAATAGGATTCATATAAAATATACAACCTATCATTCACTATCCTGCGAAAGTTATCACACGTAGATATGAAGTTAAAGTATATACAGACTATCATAATGTTTACATAAGAAAAGACTAGTACCAGTAGAGAGCGGAGGATACATCATGATGAGATAATTTAGTATATTATAGTATAATGTTATAAACACTTATATAAGTGTAGTCTAACACAATATAAACCATAACGATTCTATTGTTATATACTACTATAAACTTATGAAAAGTATAAATAAAATATAAAGTAGACATCATTCAGCGATAACCAAAAGTATATTGTATACGAGAGACAGAATAATAGAACATATAGCTGCATGAATTATGTAAAAATGAGTATATTTTGAGATGAGTGCTATATAATACTATGAAAATAATTATCAATATACATACAAATGAAAATACAAATCAAACATAAAATATGATTTAGAAGTAATAATAAAAAAGTCAATATACGCATGTATACCATATATTATATATTATTTAATATATATAAATAAAATTAAATATAAATAATATTAATTAAATAATAATATCATTAAATTAATATATATATAATATATAATTATATAATAAATATAACTATATAAGTAATTAAATTATAAATTATCATATAAAATCATTACTATGATACCATATTAAAATAATAGAATCCATCTATATATATAATATATAATTAAGTATAATGTATAAAATATAATAATCACTAACTATAAATATAACTATTGGAGCAATTACATTCATCCCCTGATTTCGGAGCTTAAAGATCAAAATAACAATATCGCAATTTCTCATCGTCGTATATATCAGAAATTCACAACTTATAATAGTGTTCAACATTATTAAAATTTAGATTTTGAGAAAAATTAACGACCATGGATTCATTTGTAGTGAATCATGTGTATATTAAAGCAACCTTCATAGATACACTAACAACTAAACCGTCCCCTAATTCCTCCTAGAACATAAAACTTAAGCGGAGCACGGGGATAGAATACAAATTAACGTTTATTAGCAAAGTGAGAGTATTGCCACTATATCCTGAAAGTTATAAATCACAGTAAGAAAATTATTAATTATAGACTTCTATTATATATAATATATCACATTAATAATAGATAGGCTATCAGTTATTCATTATTTATTTTTATTCATATCTAAATACTAAGACATTTTTCACGCCTTCAGAGAAATGCGCGATAGTGGAATTGAAATTCAACACACTATGAGACTCCAAAGAAGAGGTATACAAATATGGCGTAATATGAGTAGGTTTTTGTTTTTATATGAAGAGCTATGGTCCCATTACATTGTTAGTAGCACAGTATATACTAAGATATAAATCAAGCACAATTATATGCATATTAGCACAACGGAAACTATAATTAAATTATTATGAACTGAGTAATAGCCTAATTTCTAAAACAATTATAGCATATCTAAATTAAATATCGATATAAATGATATATAGGATATCTATCACATAAAAATCTTACTATTTGGCCAATATAGGCTGGTATAGCTAACACCATAACGTGAAATTACAATGATAATTAAATAAAGTATAATATATTCAATATAATATATACACATATATAAATAATTTAATTCATTTATAATATAGTAAAATCATATAAACAAATTAAATAATTTAACTTTGTGATTTTGTATTCGAGTATACTAATATAACTCTTAGTAAAATGATATATATGGATTATAAATAAAATAAAATAAATAAAAAAGACCCTGAATGTAGAGCGACAGTAGAGAGAGATATTGAAGTAATGAACATAAAATAATACACCATACTTAACACAATACAATAAATAAGTAGTATTATGACTAATATACTCTAAAATAATATAATTATAATAATAATAATATCAATCAATACGTACAAACTAGGAAACGTCGACACTAATAAGACCATAATCTATATATTTAATCATCTAACTATACCATTATACGTAACGAAGACAACTCAAGATAGTTCTTTACAACTGCACAATAATTGCAACCTATGGCAATGAAAATTTGCAAACTTCTGTCAGCGCTCAATCGCTGGTAGGACACCTCGGCTGGGAGGATAAAAACAACGAATGTGACAAGCACCAAAAAGGTACAACACGGATAGACCAGCAGGACCAAAAAACGGGACAGTGTAGATATTAGTTTAACGGCGTTTTAATTCTACAAAAACTAAAAAAATAAATAGTGCTAAGTGAATGTTTCATTACCCTTCAATCACAAAGCAACGCTTATATCATCTTAACAGTCAAACTCAAAAGATCTAAACTTATGACAAACAAACAAGATTCAAATATTAAATTCAAATACAGCCGAATCTAGAGAAACCAATCCGATTTACCAACAAGTGATCAGGATAAACGTCAAGAGACTGACCAATAGCGCGCATAAGAATGCAGACTAAGAGTACTCATTGCAATTGTGAAAAAATAATATATACTACGGAACGTTCCGAAAAATACACGACGCAGAGGATGTAACATTAGTATGACGCAGCACTATAGGTGATGGGAGTAATCGCAATCTATTTGCAATGACAGGCTAAACCAAAATTAAAGAGGCCCGTCTCCCACAATAGTTCAGATCATGATAAATATATAAAAATCATTCCCAGGACACAGAAATACTCACTAACAAATATTATATAATACTAATTATAAATTAATACGCTGCAGATTAAACTTACAGTATAAATATGCATAAGATACATACTAACTTCCCAGCATTGCACCCAAATATACGCTTCACCAGTCTCAATGATTAACATCATATTGTTATTCACTATATATACTATATATATATAATATATATCATTTTAAGTTTAATTTACATTAATAATTTATATAATGCATAAATATATAATCTCTAAGAGAGGGTAAATTTACATATACTTACAAAGGAGACATCGACTATATTATAAGTATGAGCTTATAAGAGCTAATTACTAAATTATATACACTATATAATTTCTTGTAATCATTATCTACACAAATTTAATATATAATTATAATATAATTCTATATATTAATAACATATTAAAATAATAATAAGCTACAAAACATAAAAAATAACATAATAAAAATTTAATATTAAAAAGTAATAGAATACCGATTTCCAGCAGCTCATGCGTGATGGAGGCATTTCTAGATGATATAAAAAATATCACAATAATAATTAATAATACGTATTGGTTAGTCAATCTTAAAAAAGTATAATATCATTATATAAATGAGAAATTCATCATTAATAATAATATTCAAATTAATTATAAATAAATTCAACTAATAAATAATATATACATTAATATATGTATCTATTAATGCAGATAATTATTAATCAATATTATATAAATATTTTATAATATTAATATAAGTTAAGTTTAAATATAATATAATATATAATTAGTAGATTAAGACATTATCTCAAACCTCGATATAAAATGGTGGCTAATAAACAACTAACCTAAGAATATATTAAAAATAACTATAGTTCAACTAGTTGTAGAGTAAATTCCTCACTACATAATAATTAGAATTTAAAGTACAACTATAAATGCGACATTTCTCAAATAGCCATACATTAAACTATTCACTACTATCAGCGTATGCGTGATATAACATTATTATCATTTTATCATCCACTATAACAACAACTCATTAATATATTCTACACATAAATAATATTATCACAACCACAACTAGCTTATTTATTTGAATACTTAATCAATATATATATTTATCTTATATCAAGTCAAGTTCATCAAAAATACTAGTTGAGATAATAAACTAACTCATAATTTATTAATAATCACACAGAGAGAAAATAACATTGTTACAGTCTCTAATCACAGACTATCTTATTATAACTAAAAATAAACTCAATATAACCATTACTAACTATATCTACACACTATTATCTAATCGATACTATATCACATAATACGGTTACACTAATCACACACTATATATCTAGTATAAAAATCAACATTAGTACTACAAAACTCTCTACCAATCATGCTCGAATGCTACAACAAATATATACTATATATTATTACATAATATATATCGGTCACTATTATGTACACAATACTATAAAAAACCTAAGAGAGCATGCCAGGAATTATTATATCGATAATATATATAGATTATAAAATAAGCAGAACTCCTACCTAATACTCTACATATTCACTCGTATAAACTCTTAATTATTTCACCATCATATTATAACACAATAATATAAATTATAACTAACTATAAACACCATAACCTAAACTTAGACTTATAATGTAATTTTAAAGATATGATATAATAATTAATAATACAAATAACTATTTCTTTGCATTATGAGGTATATATAAGTATTTATATTTTATATTTTTTATGATACACCTATAATAAAAAATAATTGAAAAGGAATTTACATTAAATAATTAAATGAAATATATTATCTAAAATATATATATATATAATATATAAAATAAATTAATAAATTATATAGATAAATAAAATTAATAATAATAATATATAATAATGTAATTAATAAATAATATACAGATAAATAAATAATAGAATTATTAATATATAAATTTATAATATTAATACTATTTCTATATAATAATAAATAAATAATAATAAATAATATAATTAAATATTAATATAATAAATAATTATAATAAAATTAAATATAAAATATAATAAATTATATAAGAAGAATAAAAAAGAATTAAAAATATTGAATGAATTAATGAAGATAATAGAATAAATAATAATAAATATAAATAATAAAATATATATAAATATAAGAATATAAATATAATATATAAATAATATAAATAAACTATAACAAATTATATTAATAAGAAATATTTTTAAATTTAAAAATATATAAAAATATATAAAAGTATATAAAATAAATAATGCAAGTAAATAATATTAGCTAAATAATAAGAATCATATACTATGTATCATGAGTGAAAATGAGAAAAAAGGAAAGAGAAGTGGAAGCCGCTTGTATAACAATTAATATTAGATAAATAATACATATATCCCGGATTGATTTATGGATTATAGTGTGACAGTAATCTAGAAATAGAAGTTATGAAAAGTAATATTGAATAGAGAGAGTAATATTGAGCACTGAGTAATATAAGATGAGGTTTTTATTATCTTTATTATTTATAGTAAAGATAATAGTAGTAATAATTAAGATGAGAGAGTATATATTATATATTATGAGATGATATTATTAATGGATAGTTTATATTTTAAGGAATGAAGTGAGGGACAGAGTGTCGTCACATGAGAGGGTAGAGGAAGTAGTTATATAATTAAGAATGGATAATTTGGTGCAAGCATACACAAGTATATCTTGCGAATTAAAGATAATTAAGGATATACAGTAAAAAGCTATCTGGTTATTTGTATAGACACAAAAAGAGAATATTATGAGCACAAATAAAAATGTGTAATGTGAGAAAGTTATAAATGAGACAAAGAATACATTAGTGACGTATCATACTAATATAAATCGTTGGTGGAAGTATAAATATTATAATATGGAGACATAAAGTACTTGAGTGCGTCATATAAGATTATCTTTAACATTTTAATTTCGAAAGGCGAGTAATACATAAAGTTATAATAAGACTTGATATATATATCATTTATCGATATAGCCTATATATATATCATATTATATATATATTAATAATTATATATTATATATTATATATATGTGCGTAAATTAGAAGTTAAGATTAAATAGATGCATGATGCACTTGGTCTAGATATTAAAAATAACTAGTTGGACAAAATTTATAGATACTATAAAATAGTTCTAGCATTTGCTGCTATACAAGTTCCCAAATATAATTTTGTTGTTATTTGTAATCAATAAATAGAACGTGTATTAATAAATTATGTGGTTGTACGATGTTTAAAAATATTAGATAATAATTAATAAATGAGGAAATTCCAGTAAAGTATCATAAGTTAAAGAGAGTTGTAAGATAAGTTGTGAGATAAACATATGAGTACGATACAATGAGCAGTAAAGAGTAATTAATTACATAAATAATTGCATTTTTATTTATTATAATAGAATTGGACATTATTAATAGTTAAATATTAATAATGAATTATTAAGATTATATATATTAATATATATGTATGTTATTGTAAAATAATTAGTATATGTAGTAATATGAGATATTAGGTTAATAAGATTAGCATAAATGTTACTAATTAACGGTATATTATAATTTAGTTATAATTATAATCAGTATTATTTGTATATATTAATAATATATATAATAAGTATTAGGATTATAGTAGTGTATGTAATGCTTATTAGAGTAATGAAAGAATTATATATATTTAATACTATATATGAGAGATATACCAGCATAATTGGAATAATGATAAAACTACTATAGAATAGAAATAAAAATAAGATTAGAATTAAGAGAATTAATCGTATAATATACGATATATATAACAAAGGGATATATATGACTCATATCTATCTAAAGGAGAAGATAGAGTAAATAAGTGAGATTATTAGAGAGACAGAGATTAGAAAATTTGCATTATATAATAATTGTGATATATCTGTAAAATACAGTATACTGTGGAGAGCTGGTGACTTGGTGTAAATGTGTATGTGTTCAGATAGTTCATATTCCTCGGAGCACATAACCGCATCAATCCCTTGCGAGGACTCGGGATTACAGGCTAGCATAGGAGAGGTTACTATGGAGAAATAATTTGGTGTTTATATGTATTGAGGTGGCACCGTAAAAGGTATATAATGTGATGTGCGACCACAAGAAAGGATACTTTAGAGGCGGCGACGCGAATACCAAGGGTCCTGCTTCATAGTGCAGAACGTACCCTGCGATGTAGCGCTTGGCTCTCACACCGTCGAGGGCCGGAGTGAGAGGATATACCTGCAGACTATCCCAGCATAGAGCGGCACTAGGGCCTGATCAAAAGCGCGATAAGACAACGCATTGAGAAAGCAGTGTATTTGTTATTCACACGAGATTGAGTAGTGTCGGATATTCGTAGATGTACCGTGGCTAATGTTTTGTAAGTAAATGTAAGTGTGTGTGGTATTTGAGAGATTGGTGCAATACACAGTGCCGTTGCGCAGAGATCCACAGCAAACGTTCCACGGTGAAGTCATAAATATATGTATATAGGTTCAAGGGAATAGACATCTTCTCATGACTAAACTGCGAGACATATTTTTTGCGGTAGCGTCTGTCCGCAATCAATAGACAGGTATAGGCGACTAAGTACAACAGAACTAGGATCACACGAAACACCGACTGCAGAGCGGCGAGGTAGGAAATCCGGGCGTGTTCTTAATGGATGAAGAGCCAAAAGCTAGCCTTAACGCAGGCTCCAGCACGGCCAAACGTGACAACTCACACGATCACACATAGGCTTATCTACGACATCTCTTTATTATTATTATGTATTGGCCTATCAGTATTTTTTTTCACTTGCGGATTAATTTATTCTTTATTTATTATATATATTAATAGATATAAAAGTATATTTTAATAATAAGAAGCTTTATGTAATAATAACGTATATAGATACTATATATATATATATAAATATATTATATATAATGTTTATATACAAACTTATTATAATTATATATATATATATAAGGAGGATTTAGGGTCCTACGAGGTTAAGTTATAATATATATATATTATATTATATATATATATATTATATATATACTATTATAATATACAGCGATCGCCCAATTAAAACGAGCGGTTACTTTTATTTTCCCTTATTTTTGCTATTTTTTAAGTTCTAGTTTTGTTAAATTTTTCGATACTGTTTCTAAAAATTTTAGTACCTTAAAGCTTTTCATATGTATGGCCAGGCTTTTAAAATACACTCGTGTAGTGCACCAGTATAGTTTTAGCTCTTTGGTGTATGATTCTTTCATGATACGGTATCAGACAATGTTATACTACTAACAGAAAAAAAAAATTAAAAATGTCAGAAATCGGAAATGATTTAACAACTTTTTTTTATTCCAATACCAGCGATTTAATTTTTTATTTTATTTTTTTTTTTTTTTTTTGTGGCTAATTTTGGCTAATTTCAGCTACCTTTGGAAGCGAAGGTGGTTGATGATTGATGATTAATTGATTGATGATAAATATATTCTCTGGAATATAAAATACTGTTCAAAAAAAAATAAGATCTCAATAAAGAGTTTAGATTTAAGTTTATGTTTTTATGAGTTTGGATTAATATAAATAATAACTAATAACATCGAGTATTGTATTTCTCTTTGACATACATATTTATGTATTAAATATAATAATATTAATATTATAAATTAATATAATATATATACTATATATTTAATTACTACTTTCCTATAAAAAAGATCCTGAACCCGTATTTAAATAATTAATCCAACTGACCATTTTTGCGCCCCGGTTAAAGCTTTTTGAGATATAATCACTCTAATTAATGACTTTATCTACATCTTTGAAGCTATACCTCAGAGCAATACCTCAAAATATAATTTGAAAATCAGTCACCTAAATTCGTATTCTAGTGCGATTGTATTTTTATTTGATATATATTAGTATCTTATAATAAAGCCTTGTAATAAATTGATGTATACTTAATATCATTTTGCTAATTGCAAAAATATATAAAAATTTAACAAATCTAGGATATGTAATCCTTATTCAGGTATATCTCTCCAAACTAAATGTATTATACAAGATTGGTATATCTTAGCAACGCTATCTCACAATTTCACTTGATTATAATCCACAGTGATCAATAGTATATAGTTATTCACACACCTGAGAACTACATAATAACCAATTATTAAATGTAATATAATATTAACCTCAGGATATATCCATGTGATACATGAATCTAAATTAACCCATATTATATACAGGATTCATATAAGATTATACAGGACGATTATCTAAAGTTTATAATAGAGAATCGTTATTTAATTTCGTATTTAACTTTTTTGTGATTTACATATCAACATTCTATCAATACTATATAATATCAAAAAATTAACACACAGTTTAAAATAAGATCTATATATATTATAGAATACATATATAGTGATAATTATATATATTATATAATATAGGTATAATTAATGAGCTAGAGGAGTGTATGTTTATCTAAACATCAATAATGAGTTGACCTAATAAATTAAATTCAGTTAAAATTTAGGTTAAAATAATTATCTGTATATAATATTATATATTATAATATATATACTATAATTATATAATAAAACGACATATATATAATAATAAATTAATATATATTATAGATAATATATATATATATAGTTAAATATATATATATATATATATATAATTAATAATATTATATATATAATAAGGTATATATAATTATAAGTAATAAATATATATATAATGGTAATATATATTATATATAAGTATATATTAAATATTAATTAATATATTCTTTATATCTATTCTCTATACTACTATATTACCTTACTTATATGAGTACCCCAAGATTTTAGGTAGGAATTACATGAGAGTGCTGTAACATATATAAAGTACTATAAGGTATAAAGAAAAACACGTAGAGAGAACATGACAGAACGTATTCGAAAAGTAACAGCCTCACTAAGCCTATGACCTTATAGCCCCCTCTAGGAACGTGTATAAGTAATATACCTAATACTGATATATATATATATATTATAGTAGAGAGCAACATAAATGCCAGTTCACCAATCACAGAGCAAAAGTATAATAAAATGTGTCTCTATCCCAAATATTAAGATCCTAAAGAAATTCAAACGCTTATTATGATCTAGAGAATGTTGATACAGATTCCGTTTTAGATTTGTAATCATATATCAGATTACCAAGAACGGATGGTAGGATATAAATATATTTATATTATATAGTAAATATAATAAATATATATGAATATATATAATATAATAATATATATATATAATATATCCATCATATATATATGATATGAGAGCGTACGGGCTACTCTATCACTGAATAGTATAAAGTAAGAATCGTTCAATTAGAGTTAAAGTATAGGTTCATAATCCCTAGCCCAGGGTATGTGGGATATTGCCAAAGACAGATCTCCACGCCCCTCAACTCCGAGCGCCACTAACAGGCTGGGGCAACAGAACAATAAAATATAGAAACATCCACCCAAACCACGCTGTAATGCAAATCTCCTCTAGAACAAAGCCTGAGCGCCGCGAGACGCATTGCGTCCGCTCCCTAATAGCGAAGGATGACAAATACCTTTATAATCTACAGCGAGCCTTCTGCCAAACATACAACATTTCCACAATACCCTTCAGGAGAAACATTACGTAGGTCACCAACGAATCAATCCGATCCACTTTGTACGTTTTCACAGGCCACACGACAACAGAAGTAAAGAGGGCAGACCAGCCGGTCATCGGTTCCGCAACACGAAAAAACGAACAAGTCTGGTGGTTCAATAGCTCCTCACGTCACACCACTTACACCATACCATCCGCCTTACCAAAACGACATATCATATTCATAACGAGACGCAAGGCACCCCTTTCCCACATGCACCAAACCATCTTACCAACACACCCCTTTGTGGATATCATTTAGTCTGCTCGTCATCGGGCTGTTACCCACCCTGTCCATAAAGCGAGTCCAGCAGCTAAGGTACCATGTCACTTAAGTTCATGATCGCACTCATTTATAGTTATCTAACTTCTTCACACCTACCCGCAGATGCTCCTAACATTGTATCCACTACGTCCGCTGAACACCATTGATATCATGTAATATCAGAGAGATCTAATACTTATTAGTTACCACACAGACCAAGAGAATAGTCTCTATCTACCAATAAGCATAAACACAGGTAATCACATAATGAACCCTCATGTAAAGACACTAGCGCACTCCCAAGACATTAGTCCATTTACATTCAACCGGATTAATTGCACAGCCACCTTGCCTGCCATTACACAACTTCCACTACACTCTGCAATCATACCGTTCCCCTTCACATCCGCCAGAGCACATCTACCGCTTAATATTTAAACCACAATCAGACACTTGCTCAGCTGCCTCACCATGTCTAATCATAACACACACTGGAGGAAATGTCCTTCACTTCGCAACCATATACCTTCACTGCTTATCTAGCCGTTTATATATCAAGAGACTATAAAGATATAAGTAATAATTAGCGGGAGGTTAGTATGAGGTAAAGAAGGGGACAATTATATAGTTTTATAGTAATAGTCTCCACAGGTGAGTACCATTAGATATAGACAAGTATATCGATATAGTATATATCAAGGATGCATAAAATTAAGATAAATTTGGATATGAATAATATAGGTATGTTTTTGAGAGGAAATGTATAATGAAAGATAATGATTAAAGAAGTATAATATATAAAGTTTCTTATTAACAAGTTTGAATTTTAAAAGAGTTGCGGTGACTACTATATAGTCATCTGTATATATATCATATATATAGATATATAATAGTATATTATATATATAACATATATATATAGTATAATATATATATATATAACTTATAATTTATATTAGAAAATTATTATATATAATAAACCGGTATAATACAGAATTGACAACGTCAGCAGTAATTAAAATCAATCAGTCATCAACTATATTATTTTTCACTTTTATTACTTGTGAAATCACTTATATAGAATAGAACGAAAAATTCTCGATACCTGTCGCTATTAAAACGCACGTTGATAGTGTCAAAATACAAATTATTTATTCATCGCGGCTCTTAATTTCTTTTGAAATATTTATGATTAAAGCTCAACCATGTTGATAAAAGAGCTATGGATTTTCTTTCTATTAAAGATTCTACAAGAGATCG
>JABUQX010129756.1:12500-15754 GCA_015478945.1 Trachelipus rathkii
CAATGAACCGCATCCCAGGGTTTTTCTTGATATTGTTAACATCAAGTTCGACACCTTCCCTTTCTTTGAAAAGACGGATAAACTCTTTAAGCTTTTCCTTGAAATCAGGATCGTCTTCGTGAATATTATTTGGGGGTCCTGATGTCTCTGTCTTTATTTTTAGGAAGTAGTTCACATGTCCTTCAAATAAAAATTCCATCTCTTTAAACGACCAAACTTCAAATATTTTAAGTATTTCGTATCCCATCTCTAAAGCCAGTTGAATTTCAGGTGTTGTGTATACACCTTCAATAGCTCGCTCGTTCTCGTCATGATTGCATTTCGCGCAATTATCCTCAATACATTTTTCACAGTGTGGAAATAATAGTTTATTTTTGGTTCGTTCAGCGAGGACAGGGATGTATAAGTCTTGTGGAGGAAGAATCTTAATGTAAGCAGCACCGAAATATTTGTCATTGAGTCCGTTCTTAAATGGTTCAATGTCAGGTACTTTATCGCCAATTAGTTTTTCAAGGGGGGGCCACAGGATACTTCATTCGTTTCTGTACATAAGGATATAGGGATGCATAGTCTAAATACATGATCTTCTGTCCTTTAGTTGATGGATAGTAATGAACGAATGGTTCAGTACGTTCTCCGTGCAATGAATTGTCTATTATGAGTCTGTTATTACCAACATCATTACTAAGACGTTGAATATAGTCATTAATGCTTATGTTTTCATCAATATGATCAGGATTTTGAATAATTTGGGTCTTTTGCTCCTTCCATTCATATTCCCATACACGAATGACATTAAATCCATTTCTTTATACATGTTTTCTTGTTTCATGGTGAGAGCATAACGGTCTCAGTCGATACGTCATGGAGCGTACCTTCTCCCTTTATTACAGTATTTTAAATCCATTCTTCAGAACCTTGTTATAGGAGAGCAGTTTTCATGCCATTCACATATCTGAACCCGTCAGGGTAGAGCCTTTTGTTCTTAATTTTGAACCCTTTCTCTGCACCGTTACGAGCTTGATTTATGTTTATATTATGCATTTTTTTCTGGTACATAAGCCAGCGAATAGCTTGAAAAGTTTAGGGTTCTCTCGGCCTAGAATAGTAATTTTTTCCTCAGGCATAATAAACACGTTTTTATAAATAGAGAAACATAAAGAATGCATTCCGTGGAAACAATAATGCAACCAGACTATATCAAATGCCTTAATGAAAACTATCCTCTGAACTTTCAACCACATTTTCTAAAGAACATTAAAACAATCTTGTGCAACAAAAAAAAAAGTTTTTTACCTTTCACATTCTTCAAAAATATTGTATTTTTTACCTGTAAATTTATTATAGTATTCTTCAAAATCTTCACTCTCTGAAATTTTTTCCACCTCAAATAATTTCTTATCAGGGATAGGACCTTTATAATTCAAGGTTTCTTCGTTTAAAATGTATATGGAAAGAAACCCTTGGAAAAGCTTTTATCATCAATATCCATACATTTAGGAATGTTTTTCAATGCACAGGGAGTGAAAAGTAATGTATCTCTGAAGACTATATTTGCATTAGAACCCATTGATACGATTTTATTTTCTCTTTTTGTAGGATTGCTGCTGACAGATTTTGAACTTGGATGTGTTAGTAATGAGGCGTATACTAACTGATGATCGAATTTACCTCCATTATGTGCAGCCACAATTACTTTTGATTTTGATCTTTTATTTGAAAAGTTCATTAGAAAATCAATGAAATATTCTACAACACCTTTCCCTCCTTCATTTTAAATGTTCTTGTTCTTGGACCACAATGTGAACATACTTGTTTCCCTTCTTTATCGGTAAATAAGTTACATATCATCTGGCATAACAGTAAATAGGGAATCAATTCTATTATTCTTCTTCCTTTTTCATCATAATCTTTATTTTCCTGATATGTCTCGATATCGTAGCAACATGTATAAACCATTGGATTAGTATCTTTGTTATTTTTATCATTGTTCTTATTTTTTTCCTTCATGTAACATATATGGTATTCATCCTCTTTAGGTTCGTATTTTTCTTTGCATATAGTATAAAATGCTTTTGTACAATCATGCTGAAACTATCCCTTACGATTCACCTTTATTTGTGTCAAACATAGAGAACAAATTTTTATTTTTTTACACCAATTATTATCTTGGTGTTTTTTATAGCATTCGGAGTTATAAAATTCTCGATTACATTCACTACACTCATGGAATATACCATCTAGACACTGTCTACATCCATAATGTGCACAATCTAATTTATGTGCGATATTATTACTATTGAAAGTGTAGCAATAAGTGGAAAAGATACCATTCCTATATGCACCGTGCTTTTTGGTATTCTCAAAACATAGTTTTAATTTATCTTCAGTTATAGCATAGTAATGATTAGCTCCATCATGACCAATAATGTATAAATGGTCGTCTCTGTTCTCGTTAGATGGATTATAAATCATTTTAACACCATTTCCTTCAGGGCCAAACACGATTATCCGACATTTTTCGATATTCTCGATTTTTTCAAAGTCAGTGATTATGAAAGAATCTGCATATTCCATACCACATTTTTTAGTTAATGCTTCTGCCGCTTTCTTTATTGTATACGAATAAATACCTCTTGACTCTACACACTCACGTGCTATTTTCTTAAACAGGACAACATCTTTGAAAGCGCATCCTACAGCTCCTTTCTCTAGATGAACTTTAGTAATGTAGGAATGCTTAAAACAGACGTTTTGTGGTTCGAATACATCAGTTTTGCAGTCTTTAATTTTTCCTTCTGCTATCATGAAAACTGTAGCTACTGCTTTTAATTTGGTGAAGGTTGCTTGTCACCGAATTTGAATGACCCTTCTAATCGTCTTATCATCTCCTTCACATCAATATTGTCTAATATATCTCGATAACTGATGTTGACATAATATTTCCGATCAGGCGATTGACCGTCAAAGAACATGAAATTGATTCCAACCCTCATACGTGTACTATCATATTCTAAGTCTTGTAATAAAGCATCAACGACTTCAGTAACAACCATTTCCAACGATGCTTCAAGATCTCTTGGACAATGGAAGATGTTTTCATCAATGACCTTTACTTCATATGTATGACATTCCATTGACTTTTTAAGTTTCTCGACAGAGATGTGCGCTATGTCTGTTATAATGGTCTTCCTCTCCTTATTAGCAGCCCTCATCTTCGAAGGATTAGCCAGGAATGAATAGTCATTATTATT
>JABUQX010129757.1:0-34250 GCA_015478945.1 Trachelipus rathkii
TCAGGTTATGATAAGATTTGTTAATTCTACATAGATTTTCTCTGTATACCTAACAAAACTTATCATAACACCTGACTTAGAGGGCCTGAAATGAGACCTAACCTGGATAGATCAATATTGAAAAGTCTATGGGATTTAACAACTTGAGAGGCTGTAACTTTTTTCCTAAAGAGAGCTTAATAATTTTCGTTTTCAATTATTCTTCATTATTTTTTTTTTTTTTTTAGAGTATGTCCTTGTGATTTCATAAAAATCGGGGGTGACAACCCTCTGGGTAACAATTACCATGACTTCAAACAAAAAAAAAACAACTTTAACGACCAGTGGTTGGACATCAAACTGAACCTGTTCATTCCTGTTCACAGATTTACAATGTCTCGTACTAAATATTATTGAAAGATTTCTTAAGTCCAGTAAAATGCCTGCTACAACCTACAACTAAGCTTTTTGCATTATATCCTAAAATTCAAACTTGAATGCCAGACTGTGCAAATCAAAATGACAGAAAGATATTAGAAAGATGTCCTCTGAAGTACAAGCCTGTCCAAGGGCTCTCAGCATTGGATCCTAGTATAATTTTTCATCAGCCAGAACAAGGGAAACAAAGATTTGATTTATTGCTAGAGGCATTGTACACCAATAACCGAATCACAGATTCTGTTGCTGAGAAAGCAAAAAGCACAATACTCTACTTTGCAGTGAAGCTCATTCCACCCTTGAATTAAAATTCAAAATATTTTTGGATGGTGATTGTCCTTCTAAGAGACTTGATGAGTTTTTTTCTCTATAGTACCTGGAATCAATGTTATGCGGAATTGTGGCAAATTATTAAATTAGGGACTGATATTTTGCATGGAAATACGACAGTGGAAGGAGGTTTTCTGTAACAAAGCAATTTTAGTGGAGAATCTGAAAGAACAGAGTCTGATTTCAAAGAACAGTGCACAATGCTATAAGATCTCATGAAAGTATCTATAAAGTTCCTATCACTCAAAATGTTGCAAATGTAAGAGCTGCCCATAGGAGATATGAAGAACATCTCTAAAGAGTCAAAACAGAAAGAAAGAAGAGAATAAAAGGTTGAAAAAGAAGATTATCCATACAGATCAATTAACTTGAAGAGCTGAGAAAGATGAAACTGAAAACTTTAACAGAAGAAGAATGCTATAAAATCAAAAATTCATGCTTGAGAAGAAAGTTAATCTAAATCTCCATTTAGAACTTTGTGATCACAGTGGACGCTTATTAACCTAGGCTATTAATGTAAGCTTTTAATTTATTTTTCTTTTGTATAAATAAACTGTTTACTTTTGGAAAAATAAAAGGAGATTGATTACTAAAAAAAAAATTTTTTTAAATTCATCCATGATGATGAACAATTTTGAGCAAATTTTCAATAATTTAATGTATGAACTGAGTAAATATGCTGCAATAATGATTAATAGATATTTTATACGCCAAAAATAACGAACACGCTGGTCAGGGAAAATTTGTGGATTTGGTCAGGGAAAGTCAGGGAAATCAAATTCAAAATTTTAGTGTGAACCCTGTATATATATATATATATATATATATATATATATATATATATATATATATATATATATATATATATATATATATATATATATATATATATATACACAGGATTCCACTTTTTTTTTTTCACTAGCCGCAAAACAAAACTTTTTGAATGATATTTATATATATGTTGATATATATATATATATATATATATATATATATATATATATATATATATATATATATATATATATATATATATATATATATAAAGTATATATATATATATATATATATATATATATAAGTTTCATTTTACATTTAAACTAATCTTGTCATTCTTAGAGTAGACCAAGAGTGACATCAAGTTGCTGAGGTTCTTTGGCCCTAGGTGGATCGAAGGGGGCATTAGTCTCCTCTGACCCCTCTATGAACTCCAGCCCTACTGAAATATATGATGAGGGGGCTCAAACCGATGGGAGACAGAGGGGCACTTTGTCCCCTTGCCCACCTAGAGGCCGACCCTGACAAACTGATATCTATGCTGTCTACTCTAGGAGTTCATTAGTTTTAAATCTTAATGATTCTTTGCATATATATATATATATATATATATATATATATATATATATATATATATATATATATATATATATATATATATATATATATATATATATATATATATATCGTTTAAACTTAGAATTTTTTCAGAAATATGTGGTTCTCGTAATACACTCGTTTACTATATATATATATATATATATATATATATATATATATATATATATATATATATATATATATATAGTTATATATATATATATATATATATATATATACGGTATATATATATATATATATATATATATATATATATATATATATATATATATATATATATATATATATATATATATATATATATATATATATATATATATATATATATATATATATCCAGTTTGGAATATTGATGACACAGTTATTTTGGGGAATTCATTAGTTGATATAATAAATTAATAATTTTATTTATTCCTGTTATGATAAGTATATTATCTTAAGTAGGTTAATTAATATCTATATGGTTAAAAAAATTTTATGAACAAAAACCTGGTAATTATTTTTGAATCTATGCCTCTAATTAGGCATTACAATTTTAATTATACAGTAATTTCTCTCAACATAAAATGTGAACATTAACTGAGGACTAAGTATGACACAGTCTTTGACAGACCCTTGTTCTTCCTAATTTTAATTATTCTAAAAGTGCATGAATGATTTGAATATTATGTTATTTATACATTGCTTAGAACTCTAATTATATGGAGATTATATAATGTTTTCTTTGAGTGAGTAATGTTTACCTTGCAGTAGCCAAATATTTTTTTCATATTCAGTTATTGAATTGTGCTTTGTCTGCATATTGCGATATATATATATATATATATATATAATATATATATATATATATATATATATATATATATATATATATATATATATATATATATATATATATATATATATATATATATATATATATATATTCTATATATATATATATATATATATATATATATATATATATATATATATATATATATATATATATATATATATATATATATATATATATATATATATATAATCCTTATCTGGAGTTTGTGACTATACTTTCTGTAGGTATTGTAAACGTTATTTGTGCAATTCTTTTTTCTTTTTTTTTAACCTGCCTTGTATACACGAATCAAAGGCTGGGATGGAACATTTTTTTATATAGTCTCTTGTGGCTTTGTACATTTTCTTATTTTCTGGTATTTTAATATTCTAATCATATATTTCAGGTTTTAAGTTACATTTAGACACTATATTTTTAATTAGGCTATAAAATGAAGAACTTTCATATGTATATCTAATTTTTAAGTAATGTGAAAAATATTTATCTTAGGGTTAACAGCAATTCTCATTTTTTGAATTAAGCAATGAGTATTTTGACTGAGAAAAAAGGATTGGTCAGGTCATCAAAATCCCGGAAGGATGTTCTTCCATATGAGACAAGTAAGTGTTATTCTAGAATAAAGTTAATTTATTGTTTTCAAAAGTTCAGAAAATCAGATAACCCAGTGATATTTTCTTTATTTTGCATTAGGTAATGTTGGTTAGATAAGTAAATTTGAGTTTTATTGCTTTAAAATAAAGGCTGAAGAATTTTTCCAAGAATTTTATGATAAAATATGAAATAATTTTATACCAGTAAGTTTCCTTATACCGTATATATTCTTATTTATATTTTAAAGTGTTGTTAAAGAAAAGGGTGCCATTTGAGGTGTGCTTTTTAAAAATTTTTCCCATGAATTGTCAGTTCATTTTTAAGTAAACAATACTTCACTAAAACCTCATATAGGAGCCTACATTAATATCTTTTCTTAATGTAATCTATCATTTACCCTTATGAGCAGGAGAAAGATGTTTTTGAATTCAGGGAATGCAAATTATATATATTTATAGTTTTATTACTAAAATTATCTTGCAAGCAAGTTTAGATTGAAAATAAAAAGTTAACCTTTTCTACTAAAATCCAGTAAATATATATACTGTAAGTACTAAGTATATACCCCCTCTATATAATCCCAAATTATTTTTCTATTATTTAGGTAAGAAACTCTACTTAATTTCTTAAGAGTTATTATTTTTACTTGATTCTTTTAAATCTTCCCATTTTTTTTTTATCATCTGGACTGTGTAACATCTGAAGGCCTACTGAATTCCACCCAAGTTGGGGGAAATACAAAAAACAGGGCGAAATTAGAGGCTGACATGCATTGATACACAGCATTTGAAAATGTAAGTAGAAGAGAGTTGGAAAAATGGATAAAAGGAATGTTTTCCAAACATTCCTTATGCAGTACATGTAGGATTGAGCTTAGCGATTAAGTCTGTGGTCTGAGTTGAAGAGAGACTAACAAGACTGAACTTAGAAGATTAGTCACACAGACTCTCCTTGAAGATGTAGGCTTATAACTAAAAGTTCAGAAAAAGTTTTAATTTTAATAGTGATAGTATAAGAGTGATTCAACAACAGTTTTATGGCTGAAAAGAGAACAGAGATAGTTGTTGAGAATGTCGTTGTTGACATGATGAAAAGCTCTAGACTCTACCTTATCAAGGAGTGCAGCATTTGTGGAACCATCCCAGATACTCTTGACAAGAGTAAACTACTCCTTCATAAAGAATTGGCAATTGAAGTGTAGAGAAGCTCTGAAGGCATGTCAAAATGCACAACCTTTTAGAAGTTTGTTTAGAGAGAGAGATATAATGTAATCCGTCCAAGAAAGATCATGAAAAAAAAAGAAACAAGACTATTAGTAACAAAGAGAAAGATCATGAAACAAGACTATTAGTAACAAAGGAAGCTTGCGTCGTGTGCTTTTGAAGATGATGATGATGTATTCATATGAAAGATTGTTGAGTAATAGATGAAGGAACTGGATTTGTGAACAATTGAAGACAACCATGTTTTCTTTGTCTCAACCCTCAACTAGAGATATGAGAAAGAACAAAGGTCAGTTGCTCCAAGGCCACCCATCTAGCATTAACTATTTGTAGTCTTTCAAATTTGAAGGGTGGAGTCATGAGCATAAGAGTGGATAGGAGACAAAGTGACAGATAAATCATTGATGAAAAGTAGAAGAGTTGGTGATAGAAACTAACTCTGAGGAATACTACTATTTCTAGATTTAAAGGATGGATGGTGGCCATCTACAACTTCTGTAGAATGACTGGAAGGAAGTCCGCAAAGATACCAGAAAAGGCAAGCTTAGAAATCAAATTTGTGTTAGACCCTATCCATAGCTTTCAATATGTGTTCAGTGCCACAACAAATATAATCACAGAAATGCCAATGAAGCAGAGGACTAAGAATCAGAGAGAAGGGAAAGATCACAAATTGAACGTCAGATTGAGATAAGATTAGAAGATTTATAAAATGCGATTCCTTTTAAACCCATGAATCTTCACATGATTCATATTGGTATTTGCTTAAATTAACAACGAAAATATTTACAAAATGCTTGCTAGGATGTATTTAAAATTTACAGAATATTTTGTTATAAAATTGTTATAAATAAAAACCAAATAAAAAGAATTAATCTTCAATTATTTTTAATCACTCTTATAATCATCATATGCCTTATATGTACTGAATTTTGTGTACTACTATAGCAAGTGATTTATCAGTACAGTTCCATTCCACTACTTCATATGTAAAATAATTTTTTGTAAATATTTTAGAAAGTTTTTTTTAATTTTTTTTATTTATAGCATTTAATGCATTTTAGATAGATAACATATTTCATATGACAGTTATTTTGAATTTGAAGTAGATTGATGATAAATTAATTCAATTCACTGAAAGGATGCTTGAATTTATAACTTCTTATGTTATTAATTTATTTTAACTTATGCAGCATTTGAAATGTAATTGTTAAACCTTAATTAAATATATGGTGTATTGTAAATGGATTTAATAATAATTAGTTTGCTTGGTAAATATAAACTTAACATAAATACCAGAATTGGATAGCCCAATATAATATACAGTATTATTTAGTTAAAAAATATTAAAAGAAAAGCTTTTTTTTTTTTAATTAATTAAATCTTTATATCTACTTTTTTAATATTATCTCATATTTCATGGTGTTATATTAATATATATTTATATTCAAAACTATATATTGAGAAGTTTTTAAGATTTTTTTTTATATCATTACTAGATATTACTGAGGAAGAACTTATAAAGAAAGAATTTATTTCTCCTGATGATGTTCTGCGCTTGAATAAAATTACAGAAGGTAAGAAACTTTATGTAAATTATAAAAGTAACATTTTAATATTAGTTAATTTTATTTATGCTATTATAAGCTTTATCTCTGTACTTATATAAAAATATTCATATTTATTGTATTTAAGCATATAGCAAAACTTAAAAATATATTTACTAAAATGATCATTTGACCTTTAAAAATTCAAATTATATGTAACCTACATCAGGGTTTCACTCCTTCGGCTATTTGTTAAATTTAGTCTCGACTTGACTTGACAATGATGAATATCTAATATAATTAAATATAGTCCTAAATAGTTATCTGTTCAAATTTTATAAGTGCACAGTTAACTATAAATTTACTACATAAATTCATCTTGAGTTTCAATTTGGTTTTAAATACCATATATTTTAATATTTTGAGTATTATTAAACATTTAGATTTATAATTAATATTATCTTGAAATATAGAATTATATAAAAATTCATAATTCATTTGATTTGTATCGTGATTCTAAGTTTTTTAACCAATTTTTTTTTTTATACATTGACTGGATTCTTCATTGTTTCCTTTTACATTTTTCAATATGTTTTCAGTAAAAAATAATATAGATTACTTACTCATACAACTTTGCTGAGCATGTTATTCACCAGGGTAAGTTCTACTTAACCAGGATTATTGAGGCCTATCCTAGTCAAGCTTCAATTTTAAGATTAAATTAAAAGGAGGCTAACTAAAATGACACAGATTTCTTTTCAATGCTTATAAATTAAATCATAGATTTTAGTAAACAAGATGCCTTCTAAATTAATGTTCAAAAATAAAAAAAGACAGCCTTGAGTAATTCTCTGGTATATACAGAACAATGTATGCCAGAGTCTGAAGCTACAAGGATTATAAGATTGGACATAGTTAATTTTAAGGGTAAATGAGAAATAGTTCAGGGAAAGAGGAAAAAAAAAATCGATTTTATAGCCTTCACAACCCAGCAAAGGCAGACTACTTGAATGTTATAATATATAAGTATCAAATTTCAATATATATATATATATATATATATATATATATATATATATATATATATATAAATTTTATATTTTTAATATATATATATATATATATATATATATATATATATATATATATATATATATATATATATATATATATATATATATATATAATATATATATATATATATATATATATATATATATATATATATATATATATATATATATATATATATATATATATATATATATATATATATATATATATATATATATATATATGTAATAGGTTATCTTTGTTCGCCTGAAGCAAATGTTTTTGAAATTGATTTTACCAGATTCAAAATTCGGGACATGGATTCTGGAACGACGCTTTTTGAGATTGCAAAACCACCACAACATGGTACATCTCTTTTTGAAATTTATTCTTTATATTTATATATATATATATATATATATATATATATATATATATATATATATATATATATATATATATATATATATATATATATATATATATATATATATATATATATATATATATATATATATATATATATATATATATATATATATATATATATATATATATATATATATATATATATATATATATATATATGCCGTAGCAGGATATTGACTCACTGACTCTCATACGAGAGGACGTTGTTCAATCCTCCGCGTAGCAAAGTTGGAGTTTCATCTACCTGGGGCTAGAATTAAAAACTCTACTGCGAACACGTTGGTGGCGCTGGTTTGGATGGCTGGCCTTAAAGTTCGATTTCCTGTGTTCTCAGTTGGCACAGCTGGGATAAAGCACGTTAAAAGGTAGTTTATATATATATATATATATATATATATATATATATATATATATATATATATATATATATATATATATATATATATATATATATATATATATATATATATATATATATATATAATAGAGATTGATGGGAATGATCCAGATAATTTATTGGAAGAAATAGATCCTAACACAGGACGTTTTGTGAGGTACCAGTTTACTCCACAATTTCGAACTTTTTTTATGTCTTGCGTGTTAGTTATTATTATTATTATTATTATTATTATTATTATTATTATTATTATTATTATTATTATTATTATTATTATTATTATTATTATATTACCCATGAGTGTAAAAAACCAGTGTTTAAAAAATCTATTGTTCAAAAAAAAATATAAGAGCATGCAAAACACATCCCTTGAATAAATTAACTTTCCTTTACAAACACAATACACATATAAAGAAGAATAATATAACAAAGTAGCACCAATGAAATAAAAAATAAACAATCTCATACCTTTCTCTCCCCTTCTTTTCCCCTTCAACATTTTTTTTATACCTCTAACCTCCACTCTTCCCTTTGTAAACACATCTGCTAACTGATGTTTCGTATCTACCCATTCAACCTTTGTAATCTTTTTCCCTTCTAATATCCACTTGATCCACGCAACATCTATCCTTAAGCTCTTTCTCACTTGTGTACTGAATATATAGTATTTTTCAGTCTTACTGTCCGTATACACCTTGATTTGTAAACTCCACCAACACCCTCTCTCCAACATTCTTCTAAATATATTATTATAAGGTGGAAGCTGTAATCGTTGATGGGATGAGCAGGTTCATTCCTTCTTCGACTAAATCTTTCTTTCTCGCATAATCCATGGTTCAATCGTGTTTGTTCTCTGGCCATTCAGGCTAGAGACAGTGCGGTATCGGGAGTTAAAAATTTTTTGCCTCCCATCACTCTCGTTAATTTTCATTCAATAGAAATCGTTGCAGGGATACTCTTCGAGAGCAAAGGGCTTTTCATCAAACGAAAGTGCACTAACCTTCTTGGTTCTCCTATTACAACTTTTCTGGCCTTGCCAAAAAATATCTCTAACAACTTGTAAATCTGCCTTCCCTCTTATTCATCTGATGGTTCTGTTGCTAATTTTCCAACAGAAAAGGCCAATTTTCGGCCTCCTATTTTCATCTAACTCAACCTTGGATGATTCTGGCATTCCTCTTCCTCCTCCTCTCAGGTGTCCTATGCCTTGCCTATGATTAGATTTGATCGGGTGATGGGCCCTTAAATCTGTGAACGTTAAGAAGGCGGGTGGTCCGATGGCATTCCTCTCCGAGTTTTGATGAGTGTGCTTCCGTGCTGACCCTGCCCCTCCTTCAACTATATCTCCTCTATGTCTCAATACTAACATTTTCCCTCATGTTGGAAGCACACACATGTCCAACCTGTTCCGAAAAAGAAGCCGCTCTGATCCTTCTAACTATCGCCCTATAGTTCTATCTAAGATCTTTGAAACCCTTCTCAACTCTCATTTCTTAAATCATCTGGAATCTCATTCTTCTTTCCGACGCCAGTACGGCTTTCGGCGCTCGAGGTCTACCGGCGATACATTTAATCTAACCGATTTATGGTTTTTCGCTCTTAGAAAATACGGGGAGACATGTGTGGTGGCGTTTGACATATACAAAGCATTTGACCGAGAATGGCACGCGTCACTGCTCTACAAGCTCCCTCCTTTGGGTTTCCTCCTTCTCTTTGCTTACTTAGTCTAGTTTTTTTCAAATCGCTCAATATCGGCTGCACTTGGCGACTTCTTTTCTGTCAATAGTGGTGTTCCTCAGGTTTCTGTCTTATCCCCTACTTTATTCCTATTTTTCATTAACGATCTTCTCACCTGCATATCTAACTGTATCCACTCATCTGCCGATGACTCGGCCCTTCATTTTTCAACCCATTTCCAATTCTGCTCCTTACTTCTAGAATTGCTTCGTCTTAATCTGATTCTATTCTTCGCTGATCTGGATAGAATTTGATTAATGTCTCAACCTTGTGAAATTCAAATTTTTTAAAACCCCAACTTCCTCAATCCCTAAAACACCTTCTAATTCTTTCCTATTTCTTTCGACGGTTCTCGGTTCTCGATGACAATATAAATATCCTTGACCTTAACATAAACAAAAAAAGTCTTGGAAACCTCCAATCACACAACGGTTGCTAGAACGGCCTCAAAGAAACTGGGGGTTCTGTTTAGACTGCGAGACTTTTTTTCCTCTTCTCGGTTACTCCAGCTATACAAAGGTATGGAGTACTGCTCATATCTGGGTTTATTCACCTGTTTTTGATAATGAATCAAAGGAAAGCGCTTATAAACTGTTTTGTGCTTTCCACTTCACTTGACCCTCTATCTTTGCGGCGCGATGTTGGTGCTTTATCTCTTTTCTATAGGTACCGCAGTGGCAGGTGCTCGAGGAATTTGTCACTCGCGTACCACTACTTGTAACACAAGGGATGCTGTGTCTGCGCATGAGTTTTGTGTTGATATTGGTAACTCCAGGCTAGTTCGCTGCGGTGCTTCCTTCTTTCCTGCACAACCTCTTCTTTTCTCTATTCGTCTTCCATCTTCTGTGTTTCCTGCTGAATTTAATCTCCCCCACTTCAAAGCCTGCGTCTGTGCTCATCTGCGTAATTTGCGTTAGTTGTTGAACATCTAAGGCGTGCAACACCATCCTTCTTGAATATTGCTCCTCCCGTGAGTGGTGGTGACAAGTGTAAAAACATGTACCCGCATGTGTACCTTTTATAAACGCTATAGCTTCTGCCTCAATTGTAGATCTCGCAACCCTTTTCATACACCTAGATTTCCAAGCAATAGGACATTTATTCCCTTTTTTATTCTTAAGAGCCACAATATATCTTACCTGAAGATTACCACTCCTTCCATACCATACGACGCATCCTTATACACTTCCATTTCAGTCTTGCCTTCAAGTTTATTCAACCAAATACCAATATTAATATCCTTTCTCCTTTTTATAATATTAATTAGTTTCCTCATTTCTCTCCCCCCCTCTCTCCCCTTAAAAATCTACTCCTTTCGCTCACACAATATCAAAAGTCAGGCCTCGTCTGACTACTTACCCAGTTTATTTGTCCCACTAACAATTTACATAAAGTCAATTCCTTACTCCCCATTTTTCTATCACCAAAGAAATCTCTTTTATCCGGAACACTTATACTTTCCATATATTTCTCTTGATCCAGCCATACACCCCTTTCGTACTCATGTATATTAATTCCTATATACTTAAAACCCTTAACGTCTTCTGAACCTATTTCTAACTTTTCTTTCATACCTTTTATAACTTCATCTATAAATATTTTAGGACCACCAAAACAAAAATCATCCACTTGTGTACACACAATCCTTATTAATCTCCCTTCTTTCTTACCTAAATATAAAGCCGGTTCTAATTTCTTTTTTACACTTCCTAATTCTGCATTTACACCAACCACCTTGTCAAAGCAGCATCTTTTAAACCATAAATAGTTTTCTTTAATTTCCAAATACATTGCTTTTTTACTTCTTTAGGAGGCATTACATAAACCTTCCTTTTTATAACATCACCTTGTAAATAAACAGATTTAATGTCAAGAGAATTGCATTCTCATCCCTCCCTTTTTATGATAATTAAACAAGCTCTTAAAACCTCCCCTGAACAAGTTGGAGCCTCAGTAATTAAATCCTCTCCATCCTTTTCAAATCCTCTTGCACCAATCTCGCTTTACATAATACATTCTTTCCCTTTCAATTTTTCAGTAATCGCCCACCTAAGAGACATCTTCTTTTGACCTCTATCATTAACTTTCTTAAAACCACCATTCGCTTCCCAATTATCATTATCCTTTAGCTTAGCAGTCAACACTCTTTCATCATCCCAATTGCCCAACCATACTTCCTCTTGATCCTCGATACTTTCAATCTCCTTATAATCTGTAAAGTCAATCCAACTTCACTCACCACTCGCAACATTTTGAATATTATAACTGTCACTCCATTTCTTACTAAAAAATTAGATTTCCCGTGCTCTACTTAAAACTTTCGCATCCATACATTCTCCATTCTCTTTACTCTTGCATCTGTACCTTTTACCAATCTTTATTTTTGTCATAACCTCCTGTTCCTTTTGATTATCCCTATCCTCTTCCTCCTCTTCATTTATTATAAGGACTCGAACTATTTTAAATTTCGTCTCTATATCTCCTACTGCTTCACAATCTTTCTCATTTTCTTCTTTATCAACAATATCCTCCTTATTCTGAGGTACCCCTGCAAATCTGGTAATATGTATCCTTGCTACATCCCTTAAAGTTTCCCCATGCTTTACTATCACAGTATTTCCATCCTTTCCTATCACCTTTGCCGGACACCTCCATTGTTTATCTATATCTCTTTTTATAATACTTCCTCACCTGCTTCAGGTAATTCAACATTATGTTCCCTTATCTGCCCTTACATTGCTTTCTTTATCTTATCCTCTGATTATTGTTGTATATGTAGTTTTGTGGTAATCTACCTTTAACTTTTCCTTCTAAATGATTTCTTAAAATTTCACCATCTATACCTATTATACCCATACTACTATCCTCCTCAGTTGTAATGTTAAGTAACCTTACATTCTTCCCAAAAACTAATTGATTAGGGGGAATACCCATTTCTATCTAACAACCTATTCTTTGCCGCTACAAATCAAACCCACATTCCTACTAACACCCTCATCTTTCATTTTTCTCATAGATTCTTTCAACAATCCCACCATTTTTTCAAATTGACCATTACTCCAAGGAATCTCCGTCGCAGTTGCCCATTAAATCATACTAAATCTTTCACATAAACTTTTTATTTCTTCATTCTGAAATTCTAATCCATTGTCACTCAAGATTTTTTCAGGTGCCTCAAATTTGTTCTTCCGATTCATTCTTAATTCTTCACTCTCATACACACACATTTATTAGACCATTCTTAAAGTTTTGAAACTTGCAGGCATTCTTTCCACAATATGCTGTTATTATTAAGTGATGTAACAGTAGCCGGCTCTGACTGGATAACCTGCCTTTTCAAAAATCTCTGACTCTGACTGGATATCATTTTTAATATCCAGCATCTGCTCAGATCTTTCCATAAGAAATTGGAAATTTATAAAAAAAAATCTGAACATTTAGTTCATTTCAAAATAATCCTTTTATTAGCTTTAGAAATATTTAGTTTTATTTTCGTATATAGCTGTAAGAAATAATGGTATATACAAATGTAGCAGATGTATAGTGGTCAGAATTTTTTTTATTAATTTTTATTGGATAATTTTTTAACTGTTTAACAGATGTAGATTTTTAATATTTAAAATTTATCCAATATCATCATCATTATCCTCCCTTCTCTTCCCACATGCATGGAAAATAGAATAGTTTAGTAGAAGAACATGACGTAAGTCTAAAGGAACCCCCCATCCTACCATCCTTTCCATACCCTAAGTGAGAAATCGTTGCAGAAAAAAAAATCCACCATACGGCTTCACATGCGACGGACCCTCACTGTGGTATCTCGTCAATGTGGGGGTTCATCCCCTGGGTCAGGCCCACAACCATACCCCCTCATAAAACCCCGCCATTCACTCCTATTATGCACCTTTCCTCTCGCATCTGCCAAACTTAAACTCCTTTCCTTCAGACATTCCTTTACTGACTAATCCACTTTTCCTTTGGTCTTTCAGCCGGTTGATTCCCAGCACACTCACCACTAAACATCTGATAACCAATCAACTATCATTCATCCTTTCAATATGAAAAACCATCTTAATGCACTCATTTATTCTATCAATTACGCCTTCTTCACACCACACAACTCCCTAATGCGTCGTTCATTCCTCATTTTATCAATTCTCCTTCCACCCAACACGCCCCTAAGATTGTCCATCTGAACACATTGGACATTAGATCTAAACCTTTCATTCCATACCATAGTTTTACTACTATATATTAACACAGGATGTATAAGTATTTAAAATATTCATGAAAAATGCAAAAACATAATGTAACTCAAGGAAAAGGTTCAATTTTAATTAAAAAAAAAAAAATTGTAATTTTGGCTAAATTATTTTTACAATTTATCCAGTTTTTATGAATTATTTATAGTAGTTATTATTGATAGAGTTACAAAACTTGGATTTAGAGCACTTTTCTGTACCCCTAACCGTTTTGACATCAGATCCCAATATGAATTTGCCAATTTTAAGCGACTGCCTCGAAAAATGAAACCCTTCAGCTTTTAGATGTATGCTAAACAAAATTTTTGGGTTTATGCCTTTTTAGTTCCTCTAAACAAAATTCAAAAATAAAAAAATATTTGTGTAGATTTTATTTTACAGCTGGAAGAGGAACGAATATTGTCAATATTGAAAATTCTCCTAACTTTTTTTTTTTTTTTTTTTTTTTTTTTTTTTTTCTTCTTCTTCTTCTTCTTCTTCTTCTCTTCATCCAATTTTTATGAAATTTTCAGATTAGATTGAATTGGACAAGTTATGTATCTTTTATTTAGAGAATTTTATTTTTTATTTTTAAATATACCCATCAATTTAGCCTATGGGAATGTCATTGTGCTTATAAAATTTTCTCTTTAAACGAAGTTAGTCATCACCAAAGGGAATCTATTTAGTTTTTTAAGCTCTTTTCATTCGTCTTTGGATATCCTTTGTCTGTTTACCATTTGAGGATATAAGGTGTAAAACGTAACTTATGTAAGTTTACGAGTATTCATCAATTTTATCTAGGATAGAGTTGTTGATAAGTATTTGATAAGGAGCTATGTCATTATTAAACATTAATTTGGTTTTCTCTGAGATCATATTTAATTCTAATATTCTTCTGTTTCTGTGTCTTTCCGCTACCGTTTATTTTTGTCCTTAGTAATTTATATAGGATAATTTTAGATTAAATATTATCATTATATATTTATATTTTAAGAATTTATTTGTATCATCTCATTATTATATTATATCACATGGTGTATATATATTAATCTTAAGTTTATTCACGATTCAAGTATTTTAAGTGTTATTCAAGACTCATAAGATAGCTCTTTCTTTAATTAATATTTTAAATTATTTAATATTGACAAAGTGAGATAATTTATTATTATTTATATTCATATTAATGTCATAAATAATAATTATTAATATCACTATTAATTTTTATAGTAATGTCAACCCGCAATCTAAATTAGAGATGCCTATTTTTTTAATACCGTTTCTCTAAATATTTCCTAAGATAATTCTCTCTTAGTCATTATGCTTATGGATCACAATTTAATTATTTATTTTATTTAATTATTAATTATTTTATTATTATTTATTTTTATTTTATTATTATGTATTGTATAGGAAATGACATTTTTATTATTTTCAATTTCTTATATATAGTATTTATAATCTATTCCCTGCCATTTATTATTATTTAAATAAATATATCCATTAAATAATTATTTAATGACTGATCCATGAAAATTATAAGATTATTTTATTTTAATATTTTTTCATATATTATTATTTTAGAAGGAATTATTAAGTCTTTTTTACTTGATTATATTGTAATAATGTAATTATCCAGAATTTATTCAATATAGCCTCTAAACGGTTTCATTTTCTGTAGAATATTTCATAATATTCTATTATTCATAATTTCTCTCACACTTCTACTAATATAATATCTATGTTCGGTTATATCTTATTTTATTTCAGTATTATAATCCATTTAATGATTGCATTCAGTTACTTATTTATCTAAATTATTAATTATTATTATTTTTATATTATTATATAATATATTTATTATTTTAATTATTATTAATATATTATTATTATTTATATCTAATTATTATTATTCATTATAATTATGTATATAATTATTATATTATATATTAATTATTATTAGTTATTTAATTATTATTATTATTCTTATTAATTATTTATTTAATTATTATAATTGTTATATTTATGCTTTAATAAGATTTAAGTATTATAAACAATTTTCCACTTTCTTTTATCCATACATTCATTATATTATTATTCTATTATTAATTATTATAATTATATTATATTATTCATTATTTTGAAATCATGTTATTACCTATATTTGATTCCATCTCTCTACAACATTATTCGTTTCATATTATTATTATAATCTTATATTATATTTTTTCCTATTAAATTGGGGCACCGCTATATCTTTACTTGGGATGTAAATCACGTAGTATTATCGTATAATTTGCGTCCTACTTATTTTATATTTAGACAAAATTTAATAAATATTTAAACATATTTAGCTTTAATCTTTGGCCTTAACATAAACAAATAAATAAATGTTTGTGAATATCTGGCTATTATTACAAATACAATATAAGGTGTATAGTTTCTAGGTATAGATTATTAAATATTATATATAAGGTTTATTCGGCAGATAGTAATTGGATCTTTCAAAAGAAATTCTGGAGAGAATATCCCTGGTTTTAAGGACTAGAAGGACTGAACTTTTTTTATTTATTCTACTCTTCTACTACTTCATAGCTTACCAGAATGATAGCGAAGCAGCTATGCACGATGGTAAAATCATTGATTCTGTGGATATTGCGACAGGGCATTGCGATAGTGTAAATAATGGTTATTTGGGTTTTGAGTATGCGCCCTTGGTGGGACTGGTGAGTAACTTTTAGTTGTTCTCTGGTAATATATTTGGTGTGGGAGTAATGGTTATATACTTTCAATTATGAGATTTTTATACTTATCGCTTTAATTTTCGGCTAATTTTGTTGGTATCATATTTGGGTCACGATTGTTCAATAGAGCTCACTATAAGGGAGGCTTTAATTTTTGGTATTGGAATTATTTCTTGTCCTGGTCATTGAATTATTAATAAAGTATTTTCTTCAGTTTGATCATTGCTGATTGTATTGAATTAACTCGATTATTTGACTCTTGGTCATTATTCTTTGTCAGATTTTTAATCTAGATCGGAATGTTTATGATGTAGCTATATGAATGTGTGCAGAATATATTAACTGCTTGTTGACTATATGTTGGCTTGAGGAAAATATATTACTGTGTTATTATTATTATCTAATAATTAATATATTAAGTTATATATTATTATTTGATTATTATTATTTGGATGGGCTTTTGAGTGGATGGATATAATATATGAAGTTTATTTTATTAATTAGGTATATTTATATATATTATGGATGAATTATTTATTTATTTAAGTTAATTTATGTAAAATTATTTTATAGTATTATCTTAAGCAAAAGTTCTTAACCTAGAGATTATTATTTATTATTATAATTGTCAAAATATATTTATATTTTATAGTTAATATATTATTAATTAGATTAGATTATATTAAACTGTTATTATTAAAGATTAGTATTATGTATTCAACATTTTATTATATTGAAATTTTTCATTATAAAATATTGTTATATGATGGACTCAATATTTAAAATGATACCAACTTACAAGGTTATTTTATATTAATGAATTCATTGTATTCATATTTCGTGATTTTATTGTGTATATTTACATTTAGCTTATTTTTTTATTTTTTATTTTTTTTTATTATTCTATCATATAATATCGATTAATTATTAAATAAGTCAATTAATTATATCATTATATTTCTGAGAGTGTTTTGGGATAGATAATTTTTAATATATGAGTAATTTATTTAGTTTATTGAGGCTGTAGTATTAGCTTGTAATGTTATTGTAGATGTTTGTACTCCTTTGATGTAGTTTATCAATATAACTTAAGAAAAGTTTAAATTTATAGTTAGGTAATATTCGAATAAGGGATTGGAAGAGAATGGTTAAGAGATTAGACAAAAGGATTGAATAGTTATCTATTTTGACCGGCAGCGAAGGGTGTTGTTCAAGCAGTTGATAGAATTTCAGTGTATTAGATTGTATAAGGATTGTGAATGTATGGAGCTAAGTGTTTCAAGTAAAGGTGAGTTACTCATTATATTTTTAACCCATTTATTACTATGATACATTGTATATTTTATTGAGCGCTTTATTTTGATTTGCATTGATTCCCGATTATCTCTACACAAGCTGATATTTATTATATTATATGATTAAATTGTAATTACAATTTATTGGACAAATTCTATATATACGACACGGAAATCTATTGCCAACCCTTTCAAGATGGTAAGTTTTATTCAACAAAGACAAGCGTAAAACATTATGCTAAAGCGCGTGTGGGATTGGCCTAGGCGGGCATAACCTTGTTAAATGGGATGAGGAATGTCATTGTAAGTAACCCCCTCGGTGTAGCTAAACCACAGAAGGTGGTTGTGGAAACTCAATTGGTGTCTACTCGCACTAATTAGAAGTTATAATTCAGTGTGGATCTTGATCATTATTTCAACCAGCCCTTCTCAGGTCGTGAGTTTTCGATGTTGTCTTTGACAGTAACAGTTGTGTCTCATCCTTCTTTCTCTTGCATTAGGAGGGCGTACAAACTCTATATGAGTGGAGGAGATCAGAAAAAGTAAAGAGAAATGCTATATCTAGAACGAGTGTGCTGGTGAGTAATTTTTGCGATGGTGGAATTCCATTTCCATTATAAGGTTCATTCATGTGTTTTGCACTCGATCGACTTAAGAAAAGTTTTTACATCGGGTTAGAACTATACTCCGATACTAGCCGGTTGAGATAAGAGAGTAACTCACCCTATTGTGAAATATTAGTATTAATTCTCCCCCTCTCCTAGACTTTAAGGGCGCCTAATTAACGTTGGGCATGTGCTTCATTTGCTTTAATTAACAAAACGAGGGATATTTAAAAAAAAAGCTTATCTTGATACCTAGGATCGTCTGCGGTGATTCATTTTTGCGTCACTATATGCGGCATGGAAACTTTGGTGTAGATTTAAAGCACCCAGGCAAAGGAAAATAATAAATAGGAACCCTATATAATATCTAATTGATGATTTATATTACGTAATTTACAAATTAAGCGGCGGGTTCTCTCACCGCCAGTCTTGACAATAAGGAGGCTCTTGCGCGGTACTCTCGAGGTGTGGTGACACAAAACTAGGTATACATATAAATATATAATATTTAAAAAGGATGAGCGGAGCATAAAATATTAAGCTTGTTATCAGTGCCAGATAGAACTAACAACAATGTAGAGTGTGAAAATGTTTGGAGTAATGAAAGTATAAATTTTCAACTGAATTCGTCTTAAAAATCTCATAGAAGTCTTCTTGCATGCCATGTTGGAAAAGGTGTATGTTAACAATGAATTTAATATAATTTGGATGTATAATGGAATGTATAATTTTATTATCTAGTACTTCTTTCTCAATTAATGTACATTTATTACAACCTGAATAATTGTGCATCACCCAATTATATTCCCTATCAATATATTTTCAATTCAAAATTTCTTCTCTAAAAAATAATTTAAATTTAATTATAAATATCTGTTAGACTATCTAATTATTATATTTAATTATTATGATATAATTTAAGTTTAAATTTAATTGATACATAATAAAAATATAATTAAAGATATACTGAAAATGTATGAGAATTATTATTATTGTTCTCTCTTTTATTTTATAGTAAATATTGTTGCTATTTTTTATCATATTACTTGAGTAATATTTTTATTGTTCTCTCTATTCCTATGATTTGGTATTTTATGCTTATAGGAAGGATTTATTATATAATCATAGTTATTATTTTATATAATATTCTTTTAATATAATATCAAATTTCTAAATTTTTGTATATTTATATATAATAATTTTATATATTATAAAAATAACAATAATAACGATTATTATATATTATGAATTATTTAATATTATATAATAATATATAGGATAATTAATATTTCAAATTAAATATTATCTAATACAATTTTAACTCATGGTTTGCATAAAATTTTATTATATATTTGATATATTATTATAATTAATATTATTAATGAATTTGTCAAAAAAACTATTATAAAGTCTACAAAATTATAAATTTATTTTTGATGTTTCATCGAATTTATGAAGAATTTAGTTAATGAAATAGAATGTTTTATATATATATTACCTATATAAATTAGTTAGTTTAATTAAAAAATCAAGGTATATTTAAATTTAGTATATAAAATCAGGATTAGATATATATTTGTATAATACATGTTGATGGAGTACCGATTGCGAACCTGACCAGAGTTGCGCGGCACGAATGCTGTGCGTGGGTGCGCCTTCATTCTTTGGTGAGGCGGTGAGCAGCGCGATGTAGTTTTATGGTTGCGAGTTTTATTAGTATGTAATCATTAGTAATTTATGAAGTTGAAGATAAATATAAAATATAGTTTATATTATTATTGGGCGCAATTGCGATGGTATTTATCTCGTGAGACAAGATTATGGTAAAATATAAATATTTAATAATTTTTGCTTTACGTATATTTATTATTTATTTTGATTATTAATTTATTATTATATAAATATAAAATAGCCTTTATATTATGTTAAAAAATTTAATAAATACGGAGCGAGATCGTGGAATGGAGAGGGATTATTATTTGGTTAATAATTGGAATAGAGTATATGATTAGTTGGTTAGGAATAAGAATTAATTAAACTGTAAAATCGACGAATAATATGTGAGATGTATTAGAAAAAATATTCGGAGGATTATTCAGAATTTATGCTCGATGTGGGGCAAGAAATAGAAATACGTAGTGCGTAGAATGAGGGATTGTTGTGCTATTTTTGAGGAGTTGTTGAAACAAAATAGAATTGCATAACTCTGAGAATTTGTCAAGCCCGTGAACCCGTTTTTTAAATTTATCTATTAGAGGATAGACAGTCACACAAACTATAGAAATAGTTGATGCCACTTAATTATTAAATATTTAGGGGCAAAGATGTCATTAAGATGGTTATTATGGTACTTTTGCATCCCGAATTCGCAGAATCCAATTGGGCACGCCGACAAGCCAGTCACCAAAGAGTCCCCGCACCAGTTATCAGACACCAGCATCCCTGACAAAATTTTTTAAAAAAAAGAAAAAGATAAATAAGAAAAAATTAGTAATAATTGATTATTATAGTAATTATAATAATCAATATCAAATTATATTATTTATAATATATATATAAAATATTAACTTATATATAATATATATATATAGGTTATTATATTATTTATAATATACTATATAATATAAAGTTGTGAATAATAAAGATATATATATTATCTAATATAATTCTAATATTATATGATATAATAATATATATAATCTAAAATTATTATATTAGCATATATAGTACTATCATATAATCTGTATATAGATATCTATTTAGATTTGTAAAATACCAATTAAAAATCAATTTTTTATTAGAAGCTTTTTAATATATATATTATATATATATACTATATTATATAAATATATATAAATAATGAATAGATTATATACTATTATATATTTATATATATTAATAAGTAAGAATACTAATATATATATATATGTATATGGCATCATTATAGTAGTTGTTGGTAATACAAAGTTTAAATCTATCTTTGCGTCGGGTAACTTATTGGACCTAAAGATTTTGCGCTGAGAGCAGAATTTAGGCATTTAAGTCGAAAAATGAGAAATAAAAGATAAATAAACACCCAGCGGTGTGTCCTATATAGAGGAATGAATCTTAGCAGACGTTCAGAAATAAAGATATAATCCAGACCTTGGTATAAATTACCGAAAGAACAGAAAGATCAGAAGAAAAATAAATTTTACTTTTTCCAAGATACTCCTCCATTATCCGGTGCGCAAGAAGTGAGGCATGCCAAACTATATAGTGAATACGGCTTTTCAGCAGGAAGACGTGAAGTAAAGTTTTCACACGGAGGAGAACAGGGGGCTGCGACGTACTCTCTCGAAATTTTCGGATCAATTACAAAATATTTTCGGCTTAAAAAAAACGGAAGTAGTCAGAGGGCAAGGGTGAAAATCTGCGCCGTCTTTGGAAAAAAAACATCTGATTGTGGACTTTACGCTAGATAGTCGCTAAGCCAACGGGAAGAGGGATACGAGTTTTCGAGGGAGTCAATACAAGTGAGGGTAGACGAATAGGACTTTTTTTTACACTTGGTTTATAGACCACTATTAATAAGCGTTGGCATGGTGTTTACGTTATGTTGGGAATAAATAGCCGTCGAGTTTAAAATATGATTGCGTTGTGAGATTTGCTAAGCTTGGATCTTTCGTCATATAAGGGAGTATTGAGTGCTTTGCTCTAAAAAGGATAGACCAACTAACACATCATAAGCACAAAGAAAACACACTTTAAACCACACTATATAATAATTATATATAGATATAAAAATAGTTTAGTTATATAATTTGGTATAAATAATATCAATTAATATTACAGAATATTATTTATGTATAATAGTACTATAGGTAACTAACTACGCCTACGCTACTAGTATAGATAATATAAATACTAATTCAAAAGCTGTTGTGTCTTATCAAACATTTTGTTTTGTTTGTTGAGAAAAACAATGATAGTGCATGAACACACAATCATAAAAAAACGGATAGAATAACAGGCAGAAAAACAATAAACTTTTTGGAAACTTAATTGTTCCTAATTTTTATCTACTCTTTAAAATAGAAGATAATGGCTATTATTATTAGAGGGAATGGATCAGATGGAACCTCTCCAGGAGCCGATAAAAGTCAAATGATTAATGTAAGTAGTTATTTGGATTAAAATATCTCTATAGATTAATGATGTAACGGTGAGTAAAATACATTTTAAATTTTTGGGGCTCTCACAACTAAACCTAACCGTAAATCGGAAACAAGCTATACCTACACCACTAAACCACTCAAACATTACTCATTCATCACCTATAACGCCTCCATATAACCTAAACGTAAAATACCTTTTAACCAGATGAGTAAATACCAAAACACTTTACACGTCAATCATTAACCTCTAACTAATATATAAAAAAGAGGATAAAATTCGCCACAAGGTGGGTTAAAAAAAAATGTATCCTCTTTATATATAAAAAATTATATAGATATACTAATACTAGATCATCAGTATATAGCATATATATAGTTATAATATCTATCTATTACAATATGTTATATTATATTCGAGTATTAACACATGTATGTAAGTTAGCTAATGTTATTCGCTATCTTTTTCAGTTATATAAATTTATAAAAAATGCTATAATACGAACTATTAAAAAAAGGTTTTAAATATATATAAATATAATTATATTATATTCTATTAGGAAAGGTTAAGAAGAGTGAGGAATTTCTGAATGTGTCTCAGAAACATGCCGAACAAGATTCAGGTTCCTTTTTTAGAGAGACTGGTTGTTTAAGAAGAGCACGAAGTAATATCGAACCCTTTCCGATGTTGGAAGCCGTCACTTTGAGAGATAAAAGGTGAATAGAGAAAAGTAAACATCCTCGGAAAAGAATAATATATAAGGACAAGGCGAAGGTTTTGAGATATAATGTTTTTGTTTTTAATAAGAAGATGTTAGTAGGCTGTGTGTAAAAAGAATTATGTGGAGTGAGAAGACATGGAAGGAAAGCCTTGAAGGACAGTTTTGCAGTAATATGACAAAACAACATTGTTCTACTAAAATCGGCCTCAAAAGACAATCTCGAGAAAACGAATTAGAATATGGCCAATTCTCTGATCCCTCCAAGCGAGCGGAGAGTTCCTTATTCAAACATGCCCGTGAAGGGTCTTACAAATTTATTGTAGATGATAGGAAATGTCTAGTCGATAAGAAGATGGGCGAGTATAATCGAAGGATAACGGTCCTTTTTCTGTAGTTTTTATAAATAGTACAATTTATAGTGGGACGCAATAGAGGTGAGTGTGGAGTTATGGTGGAGGGAGAAAAACAATAAGGAAGAAAGGTTCCTTATCACATAGCAAAAGGTAGAAAAGAGCTTTTGGGGAGTGAAACAGAACTTTTGATTGAAAAGAGGTAACACACTATTTATTATGTATCTACAAGAGTGATGCGGGCATGGATTGGCATTTCTCAAACACAGTGCGAAAAAATAAACTAGAAGGAGAAGGCTGTATCCTTAAGTAGACAAAAAGATCTAAAATACGCGGTGTGATTAAGAAGCGGTTTCTATCTTTTACCGAAAGCAAAAGGCACATTGGAGAGTCAGAGTAAAAAGATTAAAAGAATGAAATGTTTTCCAAAGATCTTCAATGCATAGGGGATTTGTTTTCGAAAACTAATAGAAAGAAACAGAAATTCTTAGAGAGATTTTGCGGATAGTTGGAGGGTATTGAGATTGTTTTCATCCTTTTTTGTACAGGAGTCACCTGATATCCAGGCAAGAAATAATGACCAGTAAAGTAGAAAGAAAGAAGACGGAAAATAATATTTAAGCCAGGCAAAAGTGCCATAAGACTTAGAACAGCACATTGTATCGAAGAAACTATTGATAGGTAGGAATAACAAACCAATCAGAAAACGTTAGGCTATTCTCTAGGTTTTAAGCATATCTTGAAAAGGTCATTGCAAATCCATAACATCCTATTCTTTGAAAGAAAGTATAAAATAACTCTGAGCATAAAAATTTGTTATGAGTTTATGGCATGAGAGTATGAAGAAGGGAAGGAATACACAAGAGCGGGATGGATAACGATCGTCTAAGCGGAAATTAGACAGGAAAAAATCGGTCTTGCAGAACAGAGTATCAGTTTTTTCAGTATACAAGCTATTAGTTGAAAGATTATAACACGGCAAGTTTATGCTCAGATCGGCGAAAATATCTAAAAAAAGGGCAAAGAGAATAGAAAGCAAAGTTTAAGAGTTTATTAACAATTTTTGCAAAAAATGTCGAAAAAGACCGGTGTACGCTAAGGAAGAGGAGTAGAGTACAGGATTTATTTGAGTGGCATTTTCTATTGAAAAAGAATTTTGTTAAACGTGTCATGTGAGATTTAGATTTGTTGCACGATTTTTGGGAATTGAAGAATTGTAAGTGCATTAGGGTTTTCTTGGAAATTTTTGGAAGATTGACAGTTTAATTGCTAAAAGGGCCGTGTGATAACACGTGGTGCCCTAGAGTAGGGCACTTAAGATTGAAGCAACGGTTAGAACATTAGTAGTGTTTAAATAAAACGCACCTAGTTAATGTATAAGTGTAGTATGAAGTTCCAAGTGTGTGAAGTAGGAATAATTAAAAAAGAAAAAAATCATGAGTGGCCACGACTCATGCCAAAGAAAGGAAAATTATAGAGATTTCATAGCGTCTTTTTCGTACTCAAGACGCGTTCGAGAGAAAACCGTGAGGACTTTTATCCAGAAATGCGGCATTTAGTAGTGATATTCAGCATGGGAAATCAAAGAGAAGAGTCTAGAGAGACGAGACCGAGAAGGTGGCCTATCCTGTTAGTAGCAATGGACCGCGGGTATAAGATGCCAAGAACAGATTTTCTCCTTCTCGCCATAGAGACAGAGGGTCTTCTTTCCTTAGTGGGAAGACTTGCAGAAAAACAAGAGATAATTATAAGAGTAATCAGGCAAGGGAAAGCCTCGGAGCAGAGGAGGAGAAAGGAACAGTGTAACAAGAATAAAGGGTATAGTATTTTGGAGATAGGAGGTAAAATAGGTCTAGAATGTGGGAATAATTCAGGTCTTCAAAAATGACGCATCCAGGCAGATACCGAAATTAGAGGAGCTACAACTAAACTGTTACCAAAGGTATTACTCTGAACGGAAATAGTTGTAGAGACGTATCTGTTGGAAGCTAAATTTATTCATATGAGAATTAGAGGTAGCAACTTGACCGTTAGGTGAGCGATTGAAATACACCAAAAAATGATGATTTCAGAGAGAAAAGGAAGATGCATCTGTTAAAAAATACAGAGAGAATGTGTCTAAATCCATTATTCTGACAGCTTAGCTGAGCCATTCGTTAGGAATATTAAAACACTGGAAATACATCCCAAATTCCAACAGACAACGCTAGGAATAGAACAATCATTTGACAACAACACCATAACACATACTGTTGGCACGAACTGCCCTTTGAGCTGGAGATATTTGATAGGGGAAGGAAATAGTACAAAGGAGATCCACGGGGGTAAGGAGCTATGAAACGATCAGAACACAGATCAATATAACCAATTAAAGTTTTACACGGATTTTGAGAGAAATAAGATATGAGAGTTTTAAAATAGGAGGAGAAGATGGGTTTGATGTATTCAACATGAAATGGAAAATTAGATTTTAATAACCTAGAAGGGGTTGGCCTTAAATTTCACTGACCACAAGACGACCATGCATCAAAATAGGTCGCGTGGCAATATCGTGCACGTGAACCACTATTGCCGAATCATCGGAAGAACCCGTTAATTGAGGGTCTTATAATGGTTAGCGATAGGACGTAGGGGTGGATAGGCGGGTTTATTGTATTTGAAAGCACTTCGTAAATACAGGGCTTTCTCCGGCTCCGTGGAGGGAGGTTGAAGAGATGTTCGAAAACCAATCTAGGAGATAGAAGTTCTTGATGTATTTATCAGGGGATATCCCCTAAGAATAGTTTAGGATTTCGGGATTGTTATAGCGTCTGGTACTATTAATTGCTAGTTTAGGCCACATAATTCATAGTCAAGGAGCCGTTAAATATTGAAACGCGTTCTATCTGGCCACGCCACACATAGTGGTTTCAAAACAGGGATGTCTGTGATTATACCTAGACCTGTTAACACACTTTGTAAAGTAGTGCTTCCATCGATAGAATGTGCTCTAAACTCGGTAGGCCCTAATATAAAGAGATGTGGTGAATGTTCGACTTTTATAAACGAAATTAATCTTAAGTTTTTTATTTGATTTCTTTTTTTTTTCGTTTTGTATTTTTAAAATATGTTACTTCATACAAAGAAGACATATGTTTATTATATATTTAAGTTTAACTTTAATTTTATTTTAAGTATAATATATATATTATATATAATATTATAGTATATATATATATATATTATATATATATATATATATTATTATTGTAAAGAAATATATATTTTATATATATAATATTATATATAATATATAATTATATTATATATATATTATATATAATATATATTATATTATATTATATATATATATATATAATATAGATTATATTTTAAAGTTTTTTTTTAGAAATTACTTGCTATTTTTTTTTATATATACCATATATTTCAGTTGTCTTAGTATTTTTTTTTTTAAAAAAATAAGAAATGGAGAAATAATGATATATACTATAAAAATGACTCACGGCCTTAGTAATTGTCTAGAGCTGGAACGATCAATGTAACTAGACGAAGAGGACATATTCTACATTTAAAGAACAAATTATTAATTATTTTTCGAATTCCTAGGGATAAATTTTAAAAGTGGTTTTTTTTTCTTTATTTTTTTCTGTTTTTTTTTTATGTAACAGGAACAAATTATTTGCAAAAGTTTTTTTCCTTTCTCATGAGGGCTCTGAGCCGCGACGGGGGACATGAGGGGGGACGAAGTTTCCCGTGCGTCCACCAGGAGGTCCGGAGAGAAACTTTCCGACTTTCCTATGACATCATTGTCGCGGTTTCCTCTATATAGTATTAGAACTGATTAGCTAAAGTCAATACTATAAGATGTTTAGTTCTTCTTTTAACTAAAGGAAATAAACCATAGTTAGGGTAAAAGGCAAAAGATGGCAGCAGTCTGGGGTCTTCTCGGTACCTCGTCTGAGGACTAGGGGCGAGCAAAGTCCCCCTTTGTCCCGTCGGGCGGTGCTCGAGCCCCTGTCTAAATGGGGGAAAAAATATAAAAAATCTAAATATTTTAAATTAAATAAATAAAATGACAGAAAAAAAAATTAAAAAAAACAAAAATTTATAAAAAACCCCATCCTTAAAACATATCTTTCGCTGATTCGCAAAATATATAAAATTATTTTTTACATACTATAGACTAAGGAAGTCTGTTTACCGATTCTACCATAGTTAATGATTGTCAGCTTTTACGGCCAGCTTTCTGACTTAAAATTATAATATAAATAAATTAGTATAATAGTAATATATATATAAACATGAAATTTATACTAAGGTATAAGTATATATAATAATATCATGATAAGAGGTATATAGTAAATAGATATTGTATAATTTGATAGTAATTAAATATAGATCAAATGAATTATATTAATTAAGTTATATTAGTATTTGTATAAATCATAAATTTAAGTCGTATTATATATTTATATTTAATACCGTGATATTACGGAAGGTGGTAGATATATTAGTATTAATATATATTGCTATATATGTATATGTATTGTAGTAGGCTAAGAGCGAGTCTATTTGAAGATCAAATCGGTATTATTAAATGTTTCTTTCTGCGAATTGGATTCTGCTTGATTAATTAAGCAAATGACAATTATTGCTTGGTAGAAAACGGGCTACTTAAGTATAGAAGAAAGATATCTATGAAATATAGTCTGTTATACATATATATTATAAATATTATTAAAGTAAATGATATAGTAATATATATATAGTATATATATATATATATATATATATATATATATGAATATGATACTATATATATAGTAATGCTATATATAAATATATATCACATATCTAATAATATATAGTATATATTTATATATCGTAGGTTAATTATAGTAGATTCATATGATTAAGTTAAGGTATAATATAATATATATTAATAATATATAGCTATTAAATATAGTTATTATAATTAGATAAGTATACCTATATATATTATATTATATATATTATTATACGTTTATAGTATTATATAATGTATTATATATTATATAATATACTAGTATTAATATAGTATATACATGATGTTCTATATAATAATATAATTTATGTTAATTTAGTAACATCTATATTATATAATATAAAAAAAATACTGATATATATAATATATATATATATAAGTAATATCGTATATAATATATACATATTCATTGATTAAGTCAGATATATATATATTATAGAAATATATGAACTATAATAACTATATATAATATATATACTATATATAATATATATATATCTATATATAATATAAATATTTCATGAATCCGACTGAGAAGTAATATGGCTGGTTAAGATGGAGGTTGTTTTAAAATGTGGAAAGAAACATATAAATAATAATAAAAAAAAAAATAGAAAATACAAGAAGAAGCAACTGAGACAACCAGAGAAGAAGCCTGAAGATTGGAAAGATGGAAAAGCTTCAGCTTGGAGCTTGAGTAGTCGCTCAGAGAAAATCTGGAAATGGAAATGTTTTTTGACAGTGGTCCTGGCCAACATGTATTATTTATTTGAAAAAACAAAAAATTCTAACAAATTAATAAATTTTGCGCTATAAAACTTCTCATGAAAGAAAAAAACATTTATATCGATAAAAATTCTTAGTGAGTGGAGCTGCAAAAATTTTCCACACTCGAGGAATATACTTATTGGAATTTATTTATAAAACTTTGGTTTGAAAAAATCAATGTAAAAATTCAATCATGTAATTCTGTGCCTTAAAGTTTTATTGGATAACACGATTAACAAACACAAGATGCAATGTGACAGAAATGGGCATATTCAGCGCAGTATGATTTGGGGTTAGTATGTTCGGATTCATTCGTATGAACGATTTTCTTCGCATAGTTCAGAGCGGAATGGTTTCAACATCCAAATAACGTCCAGGGTAGCACATCATCAGCGGGGGAAGAAGCAACTTTGCCAACTACGCGAAGAGACAGGTTCGTCAACTTTTTTTATTTTTGATGGTCGGAGCGTGTGTAGGTGGGTGGAGCTGTTCCTTATCCTTGACTCTCAGTCATTGCCTCAAGCAAACTTAAAATTGGCACAACAATATCGATGACCCAGTCGCTAGATAGGGTCTTCTGCCGTAGAGCGGTGGTGTTAACTGTAAATATATATATAGATATATAATGATATTATATATATACTATATAATAAAGTAATATAAATTATATTATATATATATATATTATATATATATATATACTATATATATATCTAATATATTATTTATTTTATATATTATATATATATAAGTATATTGTATTATATATATATATATATATTATATATATTATATATATTATATTTACATATATATAATATTAATATATAATAATATTAGATAAATATATATAATATATTAACTATATAATATGGTATAAAATAATAATTATTTTTATTTAATACTAGGGGCGGTTCTAGCAGGGAAGGGGCTAGGGGGCTTGTCAGCCCCCTCCCCGAAATTATCTAGACACTAAATTGTTCTCTAACTAACTATGATATATATATTGTATAATTATTATATAGTATACTATATAATATAATATATACTATATATTATATATATATACTATATATATCAATATTAATTCAGCTGGCGCCCGGGCTTGCTAACCGGGGGGGGAAGCACAGGAGGGTCACTGCTTTTGAATGTCGCTGCGCGAGTTCGTTGCGCGAACGCATCCGGGCTGGAGCTGGGTCCTCTACTCTTGGGTGTGTTCCCGGTCGCTCCTCCTTCTCTAAAAAAATATAAGCAACTAAAGTAGATAAAATATATTTTCAAAATTACTTATTTATACTATTAAATAATGTATTTAAAAGCTAAGAAAATACTAAAAGAACGCTAATTTAACATTAAGATAATTTATTCTCTGCCGAAACATTATTTTTAGTAAGAGATCGCATTTGACGATGTGGATGGAATTTTCGATATTTGTGCTGCTCCAAGATAAGCATCAATTATAATTTCTTTTCACAAAACTGGGTTGGGTTTAAAATGGCAACCGTAAGAAGAACCGTTATTCTTTATTTTGTCTATTTTGAGTGATTTTTTATCCTACAGAGCCTGCCAGCTCTCATCAGTCGAAGACGTCAATAAAATAACTCCCAACAAGATTTTGACACATCTACTTGAAATAAATAGAGTTAGGAGGGTTGGCATCTTTTGCAATAAAATAATTGTGAAAACATAAATAAAAGAAAAACTATTTGTAAAAAAAAAATTTAAATAAAAAACTTATTTAATGAGTATATAATAACTGTTTGTTATAAATAATATATATATTATATATATATATATATCAGTAGTTATATGTGATATGTATATATATAATGATATATATTTATTATATAATTATATATATATATTTATAGTATATATTATATATGGAGAGAGAGAAGGAGCGAGAGAGAGAGAGAGACGAACGAGAGAAGAGAGAGAGAGAGAAGAGTTATACTAAAAATTTAACTATAATTGAGACAGACGAAGGATTGAGCCAAGGTGCTAAGGAAGCAGGAAAACGTCCCCAGATTTGGGGGACATCATGAAGGGGCAAACGCTAAGTTGAGAGTAAAGATTTTTTTAAGTGTGGGCAGGCTGTGAGTCTGTATTTTGGGTCACCACTGGTAAATCAGATCTAGGTTTAACTTTAAACATGCAAGGTAGTAAATAGGCCATCCTCGCCATCTAATAGAATGAAACTGTGATTGTCAAGTGAAAATGCAAAGATGCATACGTGGTTTCTGGTGATTTGTGATTATGGAAAAACTACGATGAATATAAACTGGGTTCACAAAAGATTTTTTGGGATTCACTAGGCACCAATGTGTAGTAAGTGTATTTTTGAAGCTCTTGAAACGAAGTGATTATATTGTAAAATTGCCGGACACAGGGACAGGTATGTGTAGAAATTATAAGTGAGTTCAAGAGACTCTATCCTCCACGGTTGTTTAGAATTATTATATTCTGGGATTTTATTGGTACTCGATGGGGTAACGAATTATACCATGCATTAATAACGATGGCATATTAAGTAATGGGATAAGCTTGTGTACTGTTATGTGTTATTTTGGTTACAAATAAGTAGCATTTTTATATCAAAGAAGGATACGTGAAAACAGAAGTTGGGATGAATTAACAATGTGTAAATAATTTTCAAAAGGTGTATGTGTGTTTATATTTTCAATGATTATAGTGGTTGTTGAAAAGAATATTGTCGTTATCATTGGATCGTTGGATAGCTACGGTTTCGTATTAACGCTGGGCGTATTAATTTATTTCTTGTCTCAAAGATTTGAAAGTATGTTATTTGTTTTGGTCGACTCGGGGGTCGCCCGGGTTTTTATGAAATAGTAGGGGTACTAACACGAACACGTGAGTCATTACTGTCTCTGTAGTTAAAATATATTATAAAAGTCATTTTAAAGCTATGGTGTAACGTCGAAAGGATTGTCAGTATGAAATTTATAAAATTCGAAAAATCTTATATTTATTATTAATAACCGGTCCGCGTTGAAGCGAAGCAGACAATAAGAAGGATTACATTTCATCACGCGTCTTAAAATAATATATATAGTATATTTATATATATTTATTATATTATATTTATATAATATTTATATTTTTATTATTTATTACTATAATTATATATAATTTATGATATATATAGTATAGTATATATATATATTATATTATTATCAAATATATATATAAATATAAATATATTAAATAATTAGTAGAGGAAGATAAAGAGGAATTGTATTTCATTGAAGGTAAAGTAGGTATAACTTATGTAGGGATGGATGTGTGTTATCTGTAGAAAAAGTTAAGATTGTTTGTTCGTGCTACATCCGCGAAAGTTCAAAGGGATCTGCGACGCATCCGTTTGTTTACTGATGCTTATGGCTCTAGGGTAAGTTAGTTGATACTACTGCCAGAAGTAATGGAGAAGGCAAAAAATCCAAGGAAGATAGAAAAAGAATCCGTTAGGGCAAACGGTAAGGAATCATAATTATATAAAATTTATTTGCGTATTGTCATTGAATTTAAAAGGAAATTTGTTGTAAGACTATACATAAATTATATATTTTTAATAGGTGTATTAGGGCCTAGAGCTAGGCATAACATTTAATTCTTTTCAGCCTGCACGCGGACTTCTTTCGTCTTAGTAATTGTCTTTAAGTTTTCTCGCGTGCATTTCTCGGCTCCATTTTCACCTGTTCTTCGACTCATTTTTTGGCATTTTCGATAAAATGTTAAATCTTACTGGTGGAGACTTGTAAGTGGCGAATTGAGTGGATAATATGAGAGTTAAAAACGGGAAAATTGTGAGAAAGCATGATACTAGTCGCACAGGATGAGTTATTAAATAAATATAGGAATGTTGTATCTGAGGCGTTATATGGCTGGAAAAAATATAAAAGGAAGAGGAGTATTTTCTAGCCGATTCCTTCTCGTTGATGGCATAGACCATTGGAACATTAGATTTATAACGAACGGCATCGCTCGATACGACGCTAAAGTTGTGAATCTACTGAAGCAGTATTTCAAACCACACTGGGGCGTGCGTATGGAATACACTTTTTTCGATGGGATTTTTATAATAGGTGTTACAGTATGGATTTTGAAAATGGTTCTGTAAGGTAACCGTCCATAATTCTTTATTACAAAGTGTTTTCTGTAACTCAATAAAAACGATATCGTGTGAACCGATTTTGTTCCTCAAATTTAATGACTTGTTCTTATTGTGAACTTATTGAATATTTACTTATAGTGTCGAAGGGTGACAACGCTCCAGTGACTCGTTATGTGCTTTATTTTGACGTTTAATTTTGCACCTCGTTGGGCTACACAATATTTCCGTAGGTCTCACGAACATTACCAGTGAGTTAAGTGGAAGTGAGAATTACCATTATCTTCCACACGACATTCCCTCCTCCGCCCGTTGTTATGCATCGTGACACGGAGGTAAAGTGTAAGGATTTGTGCCTAATCCCACCGCATTTTAATAGAGGAATAAGTGAATAATATGGTAACACTTTTTAATCTTATTACATAATTGTTAGGGAATACCTAAATTAGACTTAGGACCTGCGTGAGTACGCGTT
>JABUQX010129758.1:0-24459 GCA_015478945.1 Trachelipus rathkii
AGGTACATCCAAAACTTACGCCGTCCACTTTATGTCACAAGGATTCAACTTGCACCAAGCTAATCCTGTCATTACGCCATTCACAACTTTCCTACTACACTCTTCATCATTCGTTTCCTTTTTCATACCAACATATATCCTAAATATTTAAACCTCGGATACTTGTTCCAGTTGCTCACCATCGGACACAATGACTTCACACTTTGGACTCTCCTCACTCACTACCATAACCTTCCTCATATCTACATTACTTTCAAACTCCCTCTATCATCCTCTCCAAATCTCTCGTACAGAGCTCGCCCCACACAAAACCAAACTCACTCCTGCATACAATAAGCAGGGCACCCCTCCACTCTCTTCCATTCTCTTGATTCTAACATCTTCTCCTGCCACCCCAACCTCTAATTTTTAAATAACCCCATCCATATTCCAATTGATTAAATAAGCAAGGAAAGATATCACATCCCTTCCTCACTGCTCTTAATTATTAAACCAGATTACGTTCGACTCTTTTTTTTAGCTAGTAGGACGGGAGAAAGTTCTTAATACATTTTGATTCCACTCAGAAATTTACCACCAACACCACACCAAATATCACTAACACCCTGCCACAGAGCTTCCCTAATTAATCATGTCATAGGCCTGTTGCAAATCCGGTAAGAAACCTATAATGTAATTTGTTTCTTCTCTCATTTTTTTTAATCATTTGTGAACATAGCACATATCTACATAATTATCATTCTCTCACTCCTCTCTCTGGCCTCCTTTCCCCAACAGATCCTATTCCAATGCACATCGACACACTTTTTCAGCCAAATACCAGCATATATCTTCCCTACAACCCATCAAAAACCTCATGATTCCCCATAGTCTCGCTACAGTTGTCCATTATCCCCCTTACCCTTCTATATGATATTATTATTATTGCTTCATCCTCCAATCCTCGGAACTATACTCTCCAAAAAAACCGCTTTGTTACCACAAACCTTCTAAATCCATTCATTCTTTGACTTCCATTTCCACCGAGTATTCCATCTATGCCTTGCAATTTACCATTTCAAATTTCTCATCTGCCCACAATTTTTTTTTAAAAAAACCTCCTTTACTTATTACCTCATCCCCAAAATTACCCATTTCTTCTTGCACCATCACCCACACACATTCACCTTCACCTCTTCATTACCGACCACCATGTTATGCAGAATATTCGACAGTTGTTCCCTCCAATACCACTCCTCACATCCAGTTTCATTCAGTTAGTGAAGCACCATCCTCTTAATCATTATTCTACGCAGATGTTCCCCGTAACTCATTCTTAACTTTCGCGCTTCTTTCCAGAAAGGCTTCCTATTCCCTTGTAAGTAACCATTCATCTTCTTCAAACTGGTCATTTACCTCAATTTTCCTTTTATATATATTACTTTTAGGCTGCCTTTTTCGCTTCATATTCCACACACACACACACACACACACACACACACACACACACACACGTATATATATATTATATATATATATATATATATATATTATATAATATATATATTATATATATATATATATATATATATACTATATATATATATCTTATATATATATAAATATTATATATATATACTTTATATTATATATAATTATATCATATATTATTGGCGGAAACTAGCACTACTGGCAGGAAAAAATTTATTTGTGGAGTACCCTTTATAGATTTTGTTTTGTTGTAATTTACTAGTTTAATTAAAATATTTGAATGATTAATAATTTTAAATAGATTTATATAATTTTTTTTAAAATTAAAGTTGGTATATATTTATGGTTAAGTTCTTATATTTCTATCATTTTTCAGCTTTAATGATTTTCCTTAATTCAATCTGATTTATCTGTTCTTTTTATTTATTTATTATTTATTAATTTATTTTTAATAATTAATAATTAACTATTTTTAATAATTAATAATTAACCAATATGTTTCTTAATAAATTCCAAGTGGGTAAAATAGTATTAGAGAGAAGTTTAGCCTTCTTCATGACATTGAAAAAACATTTTATTTCAAAAGCATTTATTAATTCCTTTTTACAGACTTACTCTCATGATGACTTAGATTGTGCGCTTAAAAATTCTCTTGTGATAAGCGATCAGCATAAGAAAACGAGTCATGTATACTCTTTGAATCTTTAAAATTTGTATTAGCTTTTTTGCGTGTGGGTTTTCTCTTTATTAACATATAGTCTATAATATGCAATATTCAGATAATTTAACCTATATGTTGGTTCCCTTGTTCTCCTTCGTAAATTAGTGCAACTTTGCTCTGTCTTAGCTTTGAGTATATATATATATATTATATATTATATATATATATACTATATATAGATCTATATATCTATATAATATATATATATAGTATCCTATATATATTATACTATTATATAATACTCTCTATTTTATATATATATATATATCTGTATAGTAATAGTAGTATATTAGTGGTTCTCCGTGTTTTGGCTAGTTTTAGCAAGTATTCAAATTATGTTATCAAAAACATAGAATCATGTTAAATGTGTTAAATATTCAAGTCAACTGTAATACAACAGTGCAAATGACAACAAACCTTTCAAAAGTGGGCAAAAGAAACGGAGCTGAATATCTAACACATTTACATGACGAATACAAAAACTAGGGGTGATTTCCGTTAATGCATTGCTAAAAGATAGCAAAACGAATTAAATATATATATATAATATATATATATATATATATATATAATATATATTATTATATATATATGAGTATATAACACCTTTACTTTATATATTATATATATACTATAATATAATACTATAATATAATAGTGATATATATACTAGTAATTATATATATATATATTTATAATTTTTATTTTAAAAAATTATTTATACTTTATATTATATATATTAATTATATATATATATATATATATAATATATAGTATATATATATATATATATAGTATATTATATTATATATATGATTGCTATTATATATATATATATTATTTATACTTATAATATATATACTTATATTATATATATATATATATTATATATATATATATTATATATTATATTATATATGTATATATTATTAGTAATTATATATATATACTATATATGTATAATATATAGTTAATATATGACTATTATTATATATATATTAACCTATATATATATATGATGTATATATATAATATAGTTATATTATATCTATAATATATATATTAAAGGACAATACCATAGATGTATCATAACAACATTGACGACTTTGCTTGCTTTTCAGATGCTTTAACGTTATATGACTGCTTCTAATATTACTTTTTCCCCCTTCCTAATTGATACTTCACAGATGATTTATAAATTTTTTTTTGTCCGAGTGTTGCTTGTGGTAGAGTGATATATTATTTTTTATAAATTGCGTATAAAGGACATGCATAGTTTATAGAGGTGATCCAAATGTCAAGTGCATTGTAGTTCCTAAGCTTAAAATGTCTAGAAGTATGCCCCTACTAGAGGCTAAACACAGCGGAATTCAGCCGTTTTTCATTATTCGTGAGGCCAGCAGCATTGAAGTATTATCCGATGATGGGTGATGAAGTTTGACGTTTCAGCCTCTGTGTGTTTCCACAGTCTCAAAACGATGTCCGTTCATCTTTGATTTTAATTTTTACACGCAAGCAGAAGAAGTCACACGACTAAATCTTGGGCTGCTATGAAGATGTGGAAATGTATACTCCTCCCGGCACTCTGATTAATGGTGTTCGGTCTCCGCCAGAAACCCGTTGATGGTATCGCCATGTGGGCTGGCGCATTGTCGTGGTTTAGATCTAATAGCATTGTGCAATGTTCTTTCAGATTCGTTGACCCGTCTCGTCAAGTCGTTTTAAGTGTCTATGTATCAGTCTTGGAGCTAAAAAAATGTTTTGCAGCCAATACCACGACTGTTGAAAAACATGATAATCAAAGTTTTCACCTTTGATATGTGCTTTCTTCGGCCGAGGGGAGTTTGTTTGTGTGTCATTCCTGACCTTTCCGTTTTGTCTTGGATGGTACTCGAAAACCCATGTTTCATCTGCCTGGTTCACTCACAGAGAAATGAAATGTTGGCTCTAATCTGAGATTTCCAGTACATCCTTCACAGGATTCGGCAACGAGTTCTCTTTTTGCTCCAATGTCAAGTGTTTGGTCACTAGCTTTGCACAAATTTTCTGCATGGGCAGGTGGGTTGTTAGAATTCTTTGCACTGAAGTGTTATCCAAGCCTGTCTTCTGCAATCATCAAACGCTTAAACGGCGATCTTTTGCCATCATAGTTCACCAATTCCACATTGTTGTCAGGTGTTGTCGAGAATGGTCGTCCAGATCGATGTTCGTCTTCCACATCTTCTCGACCCTTTTTAAAATCTTTGTGTCACCTAAACACCATTGTTCTCGTTATTGTGACGGCATCGTACGCTTCTCTTAGCGAATGCAATGTTTCGGTGGCGGATTTGTTTAACTCAAAATTTGATAGCGTACTTTTGCTTCGTATTTTTTTTGCATTGTCAACGTTACAACGGAACTACACACACCCGCACTCCGACAGCGATGACTCAACATTGACAAGACAGATGCCAACACGTCTATAACCACGACATTTCTGTAGTGTTGCCGGTTCGTCTTTAATGACATCAGTAAACTTACTTTTGAAACAGGCCTCGATGTACTTCACCACCATCGCCGGTCTCGCCCAGAGATCCGATAACTTCAGTCTATTGAAATTGTTTCTAATGCCCTCCAAAGCAGGGTAATCTATTACGAGATCTTTTGTGTTGTCGATGGTTTTGGAATGTCATCTTTGACAATTGGGGGAGGATTCTCCAAAATAATCAAATTTGTATTCTGTCGTTCTCTTATGACGAAGGGTATACACCTCAGCTCCCACCATTTGCCTGGTCCTGACCTCTATCCAAATCTAGTCATTCCGCTGCCTTGTTAAAGGCATCATTCCTGTCTCATTATGCAGTTCACGTTGATTTACTCCAATGTTTACTAAAACAGAGACAGGGCAGTGGGGGTGCGTCTGCTGTCTTCCATGACCGCAACCTCTCTCGATGCCTGCCCCTCATGCTTCAATATTTACGCAAATTAAATGGCGTAACTGATTGTCCCTTCTCAAATTCTATTCGTTAACCAAGACAACTCCTATGTCATTTATTCAGATTCGCTCAGCGCCTAAAGTCCCCTATTCTAAAAACACAATGAGGTTCCTTATTATTAAGTTCTTCGGACTGTAACACCTCTCTTAAGAAGCAAATCATACTATGTTGAACCCCCTCTCATGTAGGGGTGACGGCAACGAAATCGCAGACAGAGAAGCCAAAATGGCCTCCTCTTTTCGGAGCTGTTCTAGGATACCTCCCGGGATGTCATTCGAATGTCTCTACCCCATCAACTTGATTATTTATCCTGCTCTCCGAACAAGGCGTCCGGTCTTATTGGCAAAAGTGCTTGACGAGTGATCAGAAAGGGGCGAAACTTAGAAATATAAAGCCGAACATTGGTGAATGTGCATCCTCTCACCGACGAAAGCACTTGCACGAGGTGATACTTGCACGCCTCCGTGTTGGTCACACCAGTATCACTCACAGTCACTACATGTCACAAGACCCTCCATCTGTAAATTTTGCCGTCGCCTACCCCCAATCTGTTCACCATATCTTCATTGATTGTCCCCAACTGGACCTCATTCGCCATTGTCATTTTCCTACTTGTGGTCCATAACACCTAACAGGTTATCCCATATTTTATCAGAATTCTCCCACCTTAACAGTAACTCTATTTTCTCTTATCTTCATAAACTGAATATTCTTTACAACATTTGATTTTGTTATGTAATCTTAGGACTATTTATATATGTAAGATTTTATGTAGTTTTTATTTATTTTTGACTGACGTTTCATTTCGACATCCAAATTTTCTTTTACATTTAAAATATGTATGAGCCAGGACTCACCTATGGAGTTAATTATACAACCCAGTGTGGTCGCTTCTCTGTGGGCCGTGGTGGGTAAGTTTACATAAATATATATTACTATATATATATAGTATATATTATCATTATATATTATAATATATATATACTGATACCTACTATATATATCTATATATATCCATATATATCATTACTTATATATCATATATATATATTATATGAAATAAAGCACAGTTTTTAAATCATGCTATATCTAAAACTGGAAAACTTGCAAATTGTAAATTATGTAAACAAAATTTTTTAAAAAAAACTGTTAATATGCTTTTATTAATTAATATAAGAAATTATTATTATTATTATTATTATTTATTATTAGTATATTCTTTATTATTTATTATATATAATTTTATTATTATAATTATTAGTTATTATTATTATTATTATTGATTATTATTATTATTAAAATAGATTAGTGCATCTTTTATTGCACTTAAAATTTTTGATTTGGACTCTCTGGGTGTTGTTTTATCGTCGTGTACTTATCCTTTTATTTGTCCATTTTTTTCGAGATGTTCTTATCTTTCAACTCACGGAGAAAAGGAACAAAAAACGATATGCTCTCTTCAAACCTAAAATGCCAAACAAATTTTGCTCAACTAATTCAGAAATTTCTCGAAGCTTTATAACAAAAATAATTATTATTATTATTATTATTATTTTATTATTTCTTTTCTCTTTCTTCACCTCCTTCTTTGCCCAAGATGGGGGGGAAGGTGCTTACAAGCTCGGAAAAGAAAGCCAGTAGGAGAAACATGACAAACGTACGAAAAGGAAAGCCCCAGCCTTACCGGCTCCCCCTCTGTCCCATTAATTAGTGAGAGGAGCTCGCACAGACAGAAAATCCACCCTAGAGGCATCATGGGACCGCGACGGACCTCACTTATGTAAAATCGTCAATGTAAGGGTTTCATCCCTGGCCCAGGTGAGCCACAACCACGCCATTCTCTCATATCATGCACCTTTATTTCTCGCCCTCTGCCAACTCACATTTCTTAACCTCCTCCAACGATATCGCTTCACCGAAACTTACTCAAATATCACTTTCTCTTCCGGGTCTCCCCTAGCCACGGTTCGGTTAGTCCCTACCTACACTCCTCTCCTCCACTATTCTCACATTCCCGCCTTAATCCAACCTACTTATCATCTTTCCATCTCATCCATTCTCCCATTCTCTAACTACCTTCCTTGATATTCCTCATTTAGACACGCCACTTCTCCATCTCAGCACCACACGCGCTCATACATGAGATTAACGTATCATCTTTCCTCTAGTTATCATAATTCTATTGTCACAACTAGCTTCAGACCACCTAATGAGATTTGGTCTCCCAGTTAATTCAGCTGAACAACATTGACTTTATCACTCATACCTGATCTCTCTATATTGACCTAGACTTATAGTCTCACTACGATATCTCTCGCTCTAATGACTCACAATGGATAACTAAATCTACTCCCATCATTGATTAGAAGACACATAGCTACACTCACACATTATTAAATAATTACTTATTTTATATGTAAAAAATTTTGATTCTGCTCATCAACATTGAAATTTATTGTTAGTATCATATAATAATATATGAAAAAAAGTTCAAAAAAATATATTTATCTACGCCATGAAACTCAGAAAGACCAATCGAGTTATGAGAGAATTAGAGGTAGGGATGGCAGAGGATGGTGTTAGAATGATGGATAATGAAGCAGAGTGGAGGGTGCCCTATCTACTATTAAGGGAATATGCGGATTGGGTGTGGGTAACAGAAGTCAAGAAGAAGAGAGTCTATTTAATTTTGATGGATGGTAATAAAATGTTATTAATGGTTGTGAAAAACATCCTATCAGTATTAGGAGAGTCTGATTTCAGAGTAGTATGAAGAAATGTTAACCTGGAAAGCCCTAAGAAGCAAGATATTTTGTATGAGTAAAGTAGGCAGTGGAAAACTTAACGGGAAATAATCGCTGTTCGGAGATGAGAAATTACTGGGGTTGGAGGTAAAGTAGGTAAATTTCAGAACAGATTGTAAATGTGTGAGTATGAAGTACTGTGGATTAAAATATTGGGTGTGGAAAGAAAGAGGTAGACTATAGGTGTACTAATTGAAAAAATTTACTTAAACAAAAAGGGGTATCATTTAGGAATTTTTAAATAGTAGATCATCAGAAGCGTGTAGAAATAAAACATAGAGAAGATAAAAAGATCCATGTCAATAGAAAGAGATAGGATCATAAATGATAGAGCAACTAGAACAATATTATACATCGATAGGCTCGCGATTAGACAGCATTTGTGGTGCCAAACTAACACGATAAATCGTAAAAGGTACGTTGAAAATAGAGTCACATATGCGATCATATTACTAACCGTGGAAAGGTGGATGATAGTTCACGAAGTTTATTGACAGCGCGCTATCCAGACAATTAAATAACGCATGCACAATCGACTATCAAGCACTTTGCGAATTTAAGAATCTCGCGCATATTGTATATCCGAGTGGTGAACATAGAATTGTATTCGAAATAATGCAGCTGGTGACAAGGCTCACTCCAGGAGAAAAATGATCGAGTTATACGCAGAATTTTAAAAAATCTGGATACTATGCTTATTAGAGATGATTAGAAATCGAATATTGATATTTAGAGGCTAGTATGCAGCAGAACAAAATAGATAGAAGAACAAGAAGGAACTGAACTTCGTGAGATTACGTTCGCGTACGGGGGTATGTGATTCAAGTCTGCCCACACGACATAGTCCACAAGCTGGATACAGTAAACCTGGGAAACTGCCATTAGTGAGGGCCGTCGCTAGTATACCCTTGTGGGAAGCAGACCTATCTGAGGAGAATTACTTGCCTCATGCGTAAGTGCGTGGAGCAGTTTTCATCGATATATGCAGAGTGGCTATCAAAGGGGCGGTTATAGTCTGAGCTCTCTGTTTGCAGAAGGACATTAGGTTATGATTTTCTCATAACTACTTTTAATGTTTTTACGGTGCATGTCACACGCACTACTTTATATCCTTTCAAGTTTTTGGGTAGAAATAGGTTGTTAATAATATATTAAATTATAATAATATATATATTATATAATTATATTATTTAATTATATATTTTAATTATGTATATATTATTTAAATTATTAAATTATATTGATTAGATATATATATTATATATATATATATATATATATATTATATATCATATAATATACATTATTATATAAAATATATATTTGTATATATTATATAATATAATATATATATAATATATATATATACTATTTATATTGTATATTATATATATATATATATATATATCTTTAATATATTTATATATTATATATATTAATATATATTATATAATATATTATATATTAATATATATTAATATATTATATATAATAATATATAATATAGTATATAATATTATTATTAATATTATATATAATTAGTATAATAGAGGGCGGTATAAGGTAGCTTAGTACTTTGTGAGTTTATACGTAATCAGTTTGGTCATGTTCATCCGTATATAATAATCTACTAAATGCTGTATATCACTTTTATACTCCGAATAGCTTATGATACAATGAATACTATCACCTTATAAAATCCATAATATAATAATAATAATAATAATATATATACACTCAATAATTATATTAATAGATGGAGGCATCTTATATGTAACAGAAGATAACACAATGAAACAACAGTATAATATACTAACAAATAACCATAATTAAATAAAATACAAATAATATATATATATATATATATTATAATATATATATAATAATATATATATATCTATAGTATATATTAATATATATATATATATATATTATATATTAATTATATAATATATATTAATATAATATAATTAATATATATTATATAATATATATAATTATATAATAATACTATATAATATTATATATATTATATTATATATATAATTAATTAAAGAACTTGCTATCCTTTTTCGATGTGAGTAATATTCAAGGTTAATAATATATATTTACTCCTCTAAAGTTTATAATTCTGTAAATTATACAATAATTTTAGTACTAAAAGTGTAATTTGAATCTTTTTATTAAATATTCCAGATAATAAATTTCCAAAAAAAAAATAAAAAAAAAAAAAATTGAACTTGAAATAGCAAAAAATTTTCGTTTTCATTAATTATTATTTTCTTCAAAAATGATTTATAAACAGTATCTATAGTTAATTAGTCATAGCCTATAGTCATTGTTATACATCTTCAAACTTTTTTTTTTTTTCATTTTTTGATGATCTTTGTAAGATGACTTCACTCTTTCTAAGCTATTTGTCACAAGTAGTAATGCATTTCTATTAGATGTATCATCGAGGATATGAGTAAAAGTGTCACATTTTAATGCGATTTAAGTGCACCAATGTGAGTACCACATCGGAATTTTTGTGAGAGACTTGTTAGAATAACAAATTAATTCACCATTTAAAAGTGCCGTACTGCCCAAGAATTTGCCAGCAATATAGATATAATCCGTGACATTATGGCATGACAAATTTTAGAGTACATATTTTAATGCGATTTGTTCAAGTAGTCTAGTTCGATTGGCTATGCCGATTCTAAGATTCATATTTTAAATGTTATTTGTCCAATTATTTAATCGTTGTATGCCGATTTGGATTTTATATTTTAGATTTATAAGCGGATATTGCATCGTTTCAACGCGGAGATCCCTATGGTATAAAAGAACTATTAATATCTGCTATCGAAGACTTCTAGAAGCATTTAAGGAGAAAGAGAGAAAATCCCGTACATACTAGAAGGGTATCAATTGTCTATTAAATTTTATTATGTATTATTTGTGCATTTTAGAGATTATGGATTAGAAGATTAATTATGGTTTTAACTTTTTTTATTTCCATATATTAAGGGTATATTACTTAGAACATGAAAGGCATGTAAACCCGTCATTTCTCATTAAAATAGATAATTCTTTCAGCTTCTTCGTTTTTTCCAGTACCATTTTTCTGAGCATGCTTAGTCCACCGACACCGTTTTCAAAAATATTTGATCTCTGCCCCGTTCCTTCTAGAAGGCCTAATCACATTGTCATGAGTATAAAGTACGCTATTGTTTAGCGCTACAGGAATTTAACTAACCAGGACATTTTAATAATAAATATATGTTTTAAGGTAAAATAGAATTAATTAAATTTAAGTAAATTATTTATTTATTAGTGTAAACGCACTCATCATGGCGTACGGTAGGTTGCATCGCGCTCTACAGACGAGAGGACTGAAGTGTTCAAATTCACTTCACTCAGTTATACTCAGTTGAGTTTATCTATCCTGGGGTCAAGAATAATAACTCGTGAGACGTTAGCGACACTTGGTGCGCTAAGTTTATTAGATAAGACTATCACCGCTTATTTAAAAAGTTTGATATTCTCTAGTGGTCCTACCGTGTTATACTACTAATTATATATTATATATATATATAATCACCCTGCATAGGGATAAAGCACGTTAAAATATTTTAGATTTTTTTCATTTTTTTTTTATTATTAATTCATTTATTTATTTATCTAGTATAATATGTTACTTACATAAGTATAAAAATTCTATATAGAGATACACTTTATGTTCTTTTTTATATATTATAAACAATTAACTTCTTTTTACGAATATAACCGAATATAAAACTTCTAATATAAACTTTAATTATTAGAGAATTACGAATATAAAAGAGTATTCTTGATGGCCACTTGCAAACTAGAGATTAATCTAGAAGTTGTTTTCCTGAAATAAGTTTTGCGTTGAGATATCGTGCGTAAAAGTTTATCGATTAAGCTGTAGTCGTCCAGAGAAATCTTAATAACATTACAATTATGTATAATGCAATGTATATATCTTGAGAGCTCTCACAGCAAAAGCTACGGGGAGTAGGAATGTGTAAGCGAGTTTGGGGAATGTCGAAGTGTGTTCAAATGGTTCTTTTATAAACAAAAATGTAGAACAAGATTTTAAAATTCAATTTTCGAAATTCTAAATTAAAATAAATTGTCACTATACGCAAACAATTGTCAGAAAAATTCAACCTAAAAAGATCGTCTCGTACTATATGGTTCTGTAAAAGTTGCAGAGAACTGTGCTCTCGCCATCACATCATTATTTCAAGCATACATAAAAGCGTCAGACGAATATGTTCAGTTTAAGCAGTATTCTGAGATTCTTCCTTATTAGAGAAAAGTATTAGAGAACAATGGTGAGCACATAAATTATTAAAATTACATAGCAAAGACTTAGGAATTAGTATAGATATTTATTTTCATTACTCTACACCAATATATTGCCTTTAATTTATTGCTACATCTATAGCATGATTTGTCAGCTCAAATCATTTACCTACAACTAGATAAAGAAAGTTACTTTTCATAAACAGCATCTAATAAGTAGTGAAGGATACCTAAAATTCGTTCGGCGTTGAAAAACCTGTCGGCAATAAGACCATTATAAAAGGCGCAATGATTTTGATAGAAAGGCATGAGGGAAGAGAGTTTTCATTGGAATCTAACTACGGTAAAAAGTCTTAAAATTTAAGAAAGAAAAAAATTTTTACAAAGTATTTTTAAAGTAATTTAATTGAACTAACCTATTTTACAATTTCTAATTTCAGCTTTAAAACCAACGTTTTTAGAGAATTAATTAAAGGAACAGAAGAAACTCTATGATATTAGTACTCATATACTATAATATAAACTTTATTTTATTTGTATTAAAATATATATATTCTATTGTGTGTAATATATTATTCTTATATTAATATTAGGGAATGATAATGTTGTGATTGATTTATTTATGTTTACTTATATATGTTTTGAAAGGTTTTTTTGCGCAAACTGCGATGAATTTTTTTTAATCATTTTGTAGTTGTTTGTTTTTACGCATATATAGATTGGGAAATTTTATTTAATAGTAATTTTCAAGGTGTGGTAACACTTATGCGCGAAATAATATAGATAATTACATTTTAACTACAAGAGTTTTCAAAATTTTATACCCATGCTACATTTAATTTTTTTTATTATTATTTTTTTAAAATTAATTACCCATATGAAAATTGAGTTTAGTCTCTTTTCAACAACAGAAGTTAGATTTGGACAAGTATAGTCCAACAAATTCATCAATCTAGTATACAATTTTCAAAGCCAAATTACATCTGGAACGTTTCTCTGCTATGTCTTAGTGGTTGTAACTAGGTCAACAGAAGGTAAAAATTTTTGTCTAATGTTTTTAAGTGATTTGGCTGATGTTGTGAGTATTCGTTAAAGCCTAGATTTGATTTAGGTATGTATAGTTTGATACTATTTGACATAATTGTTGCTGTGCTTGATTCAATATGAGAGTTTCAGCTTATGGACCTACAACTTAACGTACTCTTCTACTTATATGATGTGAATTAATGAATGATTACCTAAAGTGAAGAGTTCTATGCTACCTTCAATTAATTCCTGAAATTAAAATATTGGTGAAAAACGTAAAACTTAGTGTAATATATATGTTTTCGTTGCATTAATTTTCTATACATAACTCTATTAATAATATTATTCAACTTCTATATATTCTGTGAGTATTTCTGTTTCTCAAATATTATTTATAACAACTTTATACATCATACACACTCCTCAATTTAGTTACAGTATATATATTATTCTCTAGCGTACCTCGAACTGCAAAGGTTCGGCTGGTCGACGTGCATCGTAAGGCCTCCTTGACCCATATAATGGTGGGCATCCGGAGAAGAACTCTCATTCTAATAAATGGATATACTGCTCTTATAATACAAAGATTGCTAATTTTCAGATATGTATGTATTGATTATTTATTTCAATATTATCTTGCGCTATATATTGACAATCAATTTTTTATAATTTAAAGACAGGTGCGAGTTGAGTGTGTTATAAGGATATGAATAAGAACTTTTTGGTGCGCGAGGCTCACTTCTTGATCAACAGAAACTCTCTGGAAAGATTCATGGTGTTAAAAACAGTGTTGTGTCAACGATGAACGTGTGTCACTATAAAGTGGACCATGACGAGGAAAAGGAGACAAGAGAAGAGTATAATAATCTTTTCTTAGATTCCGTTGAATAAAATTCTCAAACGTTTAATGAGCTGTTCTAAACATAGGTTCCACGTTCATCAGTTTCATACTCAGTCCTCTTATAAGGGACATGTAATTCGATATCTTTAACAATTTTCAACTAAGGTAAGTTGAATTACATAATTATTAATCACATTACACGTATTATTAAGAATCTACTTTACTCCCATTATTATTATTTATTATTATTATTATTATTAGATATTATTATTATTATTATTATTATATTAATTATGATTCTCATGATGATTAGTGGTAAAGTATAGATCTAATGGGAATGTGAATGTAGTATGATTATGAGAGTCGAAAGAGTGATTGAAGATTTAGTATGATATATATTGATGAATCGATAAGTAGGAGCAGGATTGAATGAAATATTTCATTATTTTTTATATATTCTATTATTAAATATACATTCATTTCTTCATACTCTAAAATTTTTCGGAATGCAGTCAGACTAATATATTACACTAAGAATACAAGAGTTCAAACTTATGAGCTGAGAATTATAGTACTTTAATTTTTACTGTAATGATAATAGATATCATACGTATTATAAGGTATATATTATACACTTCATACTAAAATATAGTACATTTTAATAGTATATTATAATCTACACTCTTTCATAGTGGTGGAATTAGTAAGTTGTGTTGTAAAAGAATTTACAGGGGAAAAGATTGTTCTATATAATTTGTATTGATTTAGTAATTATTTATATATATATCCTCATACTGACAATTTACGTAGTGAAATATTTTAAATAAAGAAAATTACAAAATAGTATAATATATATACTATTATATATATATATATATATATATAATATAATATATATGATTTATTTTATATAATACACTATATTATATATATTTAATTATTTACGTAAATATATATATATATATGTTATTATACTGTACCAAAAATTTATAATTATTTCTTTTATTGAAATTAAATAAATTATATTAATGATAATAATAATAGTAATATATATATATATACATAAGTACATATAGATGCAGGATGTCCTAAGAAGATTAAAGATGGTATTGTTTAATGTCGTGTGAGTTTAATATATGAATTTGGACACTGAATTATATAGTTATTATCTAAATATACCTTGGGAGGTTAAACCACTCAAACGGCGTGATACCTCAAACGTTTCTCCCACTGTCAATAGCAGTAACCCTATCATAGGATCTTCCTGAGTGTGTTAGTTCAGCGTGCTTACATATAGTATTTTTTTTATGTTTCCATCTGATCCTAAATGATTAGATCCTTTCAACTTCATTCAGCTTAGGGAAGAGTAGAAATCTGCACGTCGTTAGTATCTGGAGACGTATAGAGGATGTGGAAGTACTTTAATTGTATTTTCTAGCCAGTAAATTACCTATTTAATGGTAGCGCAGATGTGAGATTGGCTACGGCTTCTTCGTATGTGCTGTAGCCGTAGCAGATTTTTCTTTCAATTTACTTCTTGATTCGTTGAATTGCATTTATCATCAAAATTCATTTTCATAAACATTTATCTAATTCTTATCGTGTGTATAATAGAAAAGTCACCTCACGTTTTCATCACAATAAAAACACAATTTATAAACATTGAAAATATTGTAAATATTTCTTTGAAAGATAATAAATTTTTGCGTGCCATTCCGGACTACCTTTGTTGTTGTTTCAGGATCGTACTCTCAAAAAACCCATGATTCTCATGCCTGTTATAAGAGTTATCTCAAAATTGTGCTCCAATTTTCGAGTATTTTCAACTCTAATCTGACAAATTTTGACCCTGTTTTCTGCCTTTTGTGCTCTCCAGACAAGTTTTTACGGCATTATCTTTTTCTACAAATTTTCGCATGTGAAATGGTTCGTTCTTAAAAAATAATTACTGTTTTTATCATTTTGTTTTTTTTGACATATCACGTTCTGCATGAATAACCGTTGGTCTATCTCCATCACATGGTCTAAACAATCTCCACCATTTTCATGTTTTGATCCGAGTCTGTGAGTGATCTTCAAACTTTACGAGGGTCTCTATCAACAATGAGGGTCGTCTTCAAATTTTTCTCGGCCCTCTTTGAAAGCGAGGGCGCTCTTCAACATTTCTCGGTCACTCTTTGAAAGCTTTGTGCTACTTATAAAAAACCTATAGTTCTCGAGATAGAGTGGCATCTAATGTAGCTTCGTTTAATAAGTAAGCAAATGTTCTCACAGTTTGCAGACTTGTTTTCATCGATTTTCCACACAGAATTTGATAGCGTACCGCGTTTCAATAAATTTACCCTGCATCGCAAAACGATAACGAGGATAGAAACATGACTCACATCCACAAAAAGATGTAGTGCAAAAACGAAACGACGTTAGAACATACACACGCATATACATAAACAGATGTAGTGCAAGAGTGTTTTATAAATCTGGTTAAAACTGGTATGGATAGGTAGCTATGGTATAATTAACTAGCTACTCACTCGTTAAATCGTCAAAGATGGATCTAACATTTCTTCAGTCGTATTATCTGGGATATATTAGTAAACTTACTTTGGACGAAGGAGTATATATAATATAAATATATATAATGATATTATATATATATATATAATATATATATATATTATATATAATATATATATAATATTTACTATAATATAGATATTATATATATATTTTATATATATATTAATTATATATATATATATATATATATTATGATATATGATATTATATGATTAAGTATATGCTGCCTGGTTTTCTAAAAGTAATCTTATAATAGAATGTGCCGTATGGGAAGGGACAACAAAGATGAAAAAACATAGTTGCACATAAAAGAATGCACTGGTTGCTAAAAATAGGAGCCAAAGGTGTGGAGCAAACATAAAGATCTTTATCTTTAAATTCATGGCAGAAAGTTAATCTAGTCAGGTCCATAATTTTGAAAAACCTACTTTATTGTCTATGTTTTAATTAGATTTATTTCTTGTATAATTCTAATCAAATTATCAACAAACAATATTGATTATCAAAAGTAATAGCCATTGACTATTCTACAGTCACTGAACTGGAAGAGAAGCTTCTTCAACAAGTAGGAGATAAAAGGAGTGTAAAATGGCCAATTTAGTATTAAAAAATCAAAATTTAACGCAATAGACATTTATATGACAATTAAGAATAGTATAGACAATTGATGTAGAGTAGAATTAGTTTCATGAAAAATACATTCAAAAGAAAAAGTAATGTCTGGTGTACAAATCAATAGACAAGCATAACCTGAATATTCAAACTGCTTCAAAACTATAAATTTGTCCTTTTCATGTTTTAGATCGTGCCTAGAAACCGATCTTGATAGTTTCCATACGGATGAGTCCTTTGAAGTATTTTTAAACTTTGTAAATGTGAATGCTATTGTTGATGGGAATGCTGAACAGTTTGCGATCAGTAATGAAAGTTTACAATGCTGAAAAAAAACGACAATAAAAACAAACAATGACAATTAAGGAGCTAAAGAAATCTGTCAATTTGGCGATGTAGAATGTGAATTTGAAAAGACGAAAATCTTTATGATTACTGCTCTGACAATAAACAATGTTTTCGGTGTTTAACATGCGCCTTTTTCGTTGTTTTTGAACTCGCACAATCTTGATTGTTTATCAACCTATATGTAGCTTAAAAGTTTGTACTAACCATACCTTGTACACAAGTCAATGTGAAAAGGTATTTCTAAACTTAAAACAGTTAAGAAACGACTTAGATCTACAAGTGATAGAAATGATAGGTGATAGAAATGATAGGTGATAGAAATGACAAGTGATAGAAATGATAGGTGATAGAAATGATAGGTGATAGAAATGACAAGTGATAGAAATGATAGGTGATAGAAATGACAAGCAAAAGAAATGACAATACACATAACTTATCTGTTTGCTGTGTATGTACCCTGTTTCATAGGTATTGTAGAGCATTTTTTTATGTTATAAGAAATTAATTCTACAATTTGTAACATTAAATCAAAATTAAGAGGAGTTGTTTTTCTTAATATGCCTAGGTTTTTTAATTACGTTGTGAACTTGGTCCATTTTTAATTATTATTGAGGTATTACAGTAGGTATTTAGAATATTAATAGTGCTTCAACAGTTGTGATTTGTTGCCTAAACTAAAAATATTTACTCAACCTCATTTTAAGTAATAAAACCACTCGTATAAAGTTAGTGATAAGCTTTATTTTATAGAGAGACCTAGTTTAGGTACGGTATATAAAAATTATATTAAATCGATTTATTGTGAAATGTAACTGCATTCAGAAAAAGCTTATTTTTAGTACAACTTATGTGCAAGTGACAAAATAGGTGAAATGTGCTTTTTAGCCCTCAATTTTCAAAAACATTACATATTCTACTAATCTATTCCCTCTAAATTTCCGGAAGGGGCCCCTTTTCAATCTCTAGCCGAGGGCCCACAAAGGAGCCAGTCCGGTCCAGAGTTACGCAATCGAACAAAATGTAGAACGCGTCAGCTCATGTGAGTAAGTGAATTGAACTATTTTATATATATTTTTATTATATATAATTTAGTGTTTTGTTGTTTATTGAAACGATGGAAGGGAAATAAATATATAATAATATATAGTTTGGTACTAAGTAGCGTTATATATCTGAGTACGATAAGATTCTTGAAATACATTTTTTTGGTAAACGAAAATATAAAGAATGTGAAAAATCCATGGGTCATAGAAGGTATAGAAAGAGGATCACGAAATGTTTTTTAGTACTAGTAATGAGCAGAAAAAGATTTTATTTACTTAACAGTTAATAACTATCTATAGTTTTATTAATTCTAAACAGAACACACCCCCCCAAAGATACAATTGACGGAGAGTCAGGATAAAAGTAAGGAAAACCTAACGTCATAAGTATACATATACTTAACTAACTTCAAGTAAAGTAACTAACTACCTAAATTAACCTAACCTAACTATAATATACTATATTATATATATATATACTATTACTATATATATATATACATATTATATATATAATATATACTATATCATTATACAACTATTTACAATAACTACCCCCTACACAGTCTACCATACACCGAAAAACTCGTCCGACAGCATGAAAAAAGTTTTTTCACCACCCAAAGTAAAGAACATTTTTTAGATGATGTTTTATCATTGACAAAGTACAAACTAAAAAATTTCTTTCATCGTATTCGATGCTACCCACACACTGCACCGTAGATGTTTATTCACCCCCCCCCCACCCCCCACCCTTCACTCAAAAGCTCTATCCAATTAAACTTACCTAATATTTAAGGGTTATTAAATAATTATAAAACATTATTATGTTTCTCCGCATTAAACACTCGTTTCGCTGAATTTCAAAATGTATGTTTTTGGCAGCTTCCTCGTTTTTTTGATACAGGTGTCAGCTATTCGGGAAGCTGGTATAAATAATAAATAAAATATTTTTTCTATTTTTCATTGAAATGTTCGCTGAATTCAAAAATGTATTCAATTTTTATGAGTAGCTATCGAAATTTCTTTATCTACTGCAGTCACTAATCGTTAGACAGATGTAGATATTTAACTAACAATATCATATATTATAATATTATTAATATAATATACTATATATATATTATATATATAATAATATATATATAATATATAATATAAATATAATATATATAATAGGGTATAAAATGATGTTAACCGATATATATTGAACGAGCGATGTAATCGATTTTGTTGATTATTTCAAGGTAATAAAGGTCAGGGATCCAACCCAGTTTTTTTTAACTAAGAATAAAGTCAGCTCGAGCCTTAAAAAATAAAAAAAAAATTAAACAAAATTAACAAAAAAAATGAATGATAAAATAAAGCCGTTGTGCAACTCTTGCGCTCCTTTATTGGAGGTTTAGTTAACGGTGACATTATAATAGTGTCGTTTATTCTGACTTATATTTTTTTATTAAGATCCTTTTACTTGGCTCATTGCCTATATAAATAATCTACTATATATATATATATACTATATTATAATATAGTATATTTATATATAATATAAATATATAATATATAATATTATCATATATATATATATATATTATATATATTATAGGAATGGTTCATTTTTCATAATTGTGTCCAAATTCTCTACAAACAATTTTTAAAGTCGTGAACATGATGTCACTCCCTTTACAATCACTATTATATTCACTAATAGCAATCTTTTTCAGTCATTGCTTTGTTACGAGGTTTGAATCGAGAATCGTACCTCGTAGTTGTTTAGATTCTCTTTCCCTGTCTAAATTATCTATTGCTGGATCTTCTTTTAATCCGCTTTCGAGCGTCGTTTTTTTTTTTTTCCCGCTTTCGATTTCGAAACTAGGTCTCAAATAAATTTAAAATTAGATTTCAGAAGAAGCTTGTGTTTAACATTTGCGTTCTTATAAATTAGTCGCCAGAATTATATATATAAAAAATTAGGGATGCACCGGATCTCCAGTTCAATGTCTATATACAGAATATACTATATATAATAGTATAATATATATCTATATATATATATTATTATAATATATATTTAAATATATATATATATTTATATATAATTTTTATGATTTAAAACTAACGAACACCCTAGAGTAGACGGCATAGATATCAGTTTGTCGGGTTCTCGGCGTCTAGGTGGAACGACGGGGAGATTCGTCCCTCCCTCTGATCCCCATTTGGCTCGAGCCCCTTAATGGAAATATGTTTCATTGAACTTCAATATTATAGGGGCTCCAGCCGATGGGTCAGAGGGGGACGAGTCCTCGTCGTCCATAGGATGCCGAAGACCCGACAACTGATTACTATAACGTCACTCTATGGTTTCGTTATTTTTAAATAATAAAACAACTTTAATATAAAATATTATATATATATAATATATATATATATATAATTATAAATATATATATAATATATATATAGGGAAACTAACGGCTCGAGCCCCTAACATTTTTTTACATTATAGTAATAGAGCTTTATTATGCTGTTCCAAATATATTTGGTTTTCTGTCATGTCGTACTTTCGAGATATTGTCTGTGCCCTATATTTTGGAGTTTGGTGTATATATATATATATAACTATTATTAATATTATATAATATATATAATATAATATAGTATTATAGTATATATAGTATATATATATATATAATTATATATATATATAATATATATAATTATATATATATATATATTAATTATATGATTATATTAGTGATGGGACGATTAATTGTCATCGTCATCAGCAAAAATCGGCATATTTTTTTCACCATCGTCCGGCATCCGCGAAATTTTGCGATTGATTTGCCTATTAATGGAGCAAATATTAAGTACTTTGGATAATACTAAAAACTCAATAATAATAGTATATATATATAATAATATTATAATATATATATATATTATATTTATAATATATATATATATAATACTATAAATATATATATATATATATAATATTATAATCCATATTTTTATTATGTATATATACATTGCAGTGCATTAATTCAATGTATATTCTTGCGTTTATATCCACACTCACCCTCCAGACAACATCTTTGAGACACATCTTTTATCCACATATCATTATACACATACTTATATCCAACACCCCTCTCTAGACAACATCTTACAGGACATCCCTATCCACTTATATTGCTCTATTGTGGGACGAAAAACTATTTGCTGACATCGTATTCTCCTGCGTTGTCGTAGAAGGCTAACTAAGTTATGGGTGTAGTTGGTTGGCTGCCCACTACACTTATCTTTTGCCAGGAATACTAATGCTTAGCTCAGAGAAGGTCGTGATCTGCCGTAAGCCGGCGTTCTATCTTTCGGGCGAAATGTTTGAATCGTATGTATGAACATGGAATGTCAAGGAAAAATGTTGAGGAGAGAGTGATTTTCTGGGATAATTTAAGAAATTTGAGTTTGCCAAGCTGTGACTAAAACAACGATGAAGGAAACGGTGAAAATGGAGTGGTGTGGTGTGAAATGTGTTTGTGTTGCTGTGGAAGGAATGAGAGGGGGATAGAAAGATTTTGCAATTCTGATGACGACTTGTGGTAAGAGCTATGTTAGATTTTGTGTGTGTGAGTGCAAGTTTCTAAAAAGTTAATTTAAGTTTGAACTGGTAAAAAGTATGTGTGGTTCGCGACTAAGATGGTCCATCTGGAGGGTAACTGTTGAAGATGCGATTTCAGGGATACCTACTAAATGATTGTTTTGGAATGGGGAGTAGGGATTTATTTCATATTGCCAACATTCTGCCACCTACAGGATTTTTTTTTAGGCAGTTTCTACCGACCATTCACATCAAGGCCCTATTTCAAGGAGCGGGGTGGTAGTACGCCTCAAAGTTCACTCTCTAGCGCAAATTATGCAGCAGATGAGCACAGACCAGGCTTTAAAGTTATGGAGATTAAATACAGCAGGACATGCAAGAATATGAAGAGAATCCACAGACAAAGGTGCCGGGAAAGAAGTGAAGCACTGCGCAGCGAACTAAGCCTGGGATTACCAATATCCACACAAATACACTGCACTCCTTGTGCTACGAGGGCGTCGTAAAGGTTTGTGGTACGCAAATGATAAGTTCCCGAGCACTTGCGCTGGGGTGCCTATAGAATGAGATAAAGGCACTCAACAGAACAGTTTAAAGGCCTTTTGGCCTTTGACTCGACCTAAGTCCAAAAGCCGTTGAAACCGAGACCCCCCAAATGCCAAATGTGAGAACAGTAACTCCATACAAGGGCGATGAACTCTCCTAACTGAAGCAACTGAGAAGAGGAAAAAAAGTTCCTCGCAGTCCTAAACAGCACTCCAAGTTCCCTTGAGGCCAGCCCTCAACGTTGTGACATGAGGTTTCCAACACATGAGACATTTTTGTTGTTTAATGTTAAGGCCAAAGGATGTTTATTATTGTCAACAGGAGAGACTAAGAACGCGTCGAAAGAGATAGGAAGTTAGAATGCGTTTTAGAGAAAGGAGATTGCAGAAGTTGGGTTTTTAAAGAAATTGAATTTCACGAGGTTCAGACGACCCCCATCCGGAAATTCTAAACTCCAGATCAAGCGAGAATAGAATAGTGACAGATTAACGAGACAAGCAATCTACGAAGTAAAAGAGGAAGCAGAACTGAAATGAGTTGAAGAATGAAGGGTCGAGTCATCGGTATATGAGTGATAGAGTTGTGTGGCAGGTGAGAGATCATAATCAAAGTAGGGAATAAAGTAGGAGATAAGAACAGAACCCTGAGGAACACCACAATTGACAAGAAAAAAGAAAAAGTCACCCCATCAACAACAGCCGATATTTAGAGATTTGAAGAGAAAGCTAGACATAATTAAGCAAAGGGAAAGGAAACCAAAGGAGGGGAGCTTTGGAGAGCATGCCGCTGTGCCTATACCCGGTCAATTCCTTTGATATGTCAAGGCCACCACGCGAAGTCTCCCGTAGTTCCTAAGAGCGAATAACCATAAATCGGTTAGGAAAAGGAAAGTATATCGCAGAAGAACCTCGAAGCGCATGAAAGCCGTACTGGCTATCGAAAAGAAAGGAATGAGTTTCCAGATAATCTAAGAAGTGAGAGTTGAGCTTCAAAGATAGATAGCAAGACAAGTGAGAACTATAGCGCGATAGTTAGAAGGATCAGAGCGGCTTCCCCTTTTCGGAATTGGACATTTGCGAGTTCCAACACTGAGGAAAGTGCTAGTATTGAATATAAGGTAGTATATTGAGCGAGGGTCGGGGATGGGCAGCGGAAGCACACCCCTCAAACTTGGAGGAATGCCATCGGTGGGCCACCCGTCTTCCTATCCTTCATACATTTCAGGGGCCTATGCACCCTAATGTAATCACAGCAAAACATAGGACACTGAGAGGAGAAGGAGAGGAAGAGGAAAGTGCTAGAATCGTCTAGGGTTGAAGTTATTTGGAAAATAGAGGCCGAAGAGATTGGCCCTTTCAGTTGGAGTGAAACTTCAGAAACTAATCAAGAAAAGGGGATTTCGAAGTTGAAATCGATGTTTGGCAAAATGGCAGATAAGATTTGTCAAGTAGGAGAACCATAGGAAGTAGCCATTGTTTTTTGATGAAAGCGGCTTGCTCGTGAGGAGTAGCTGCACATTTTTAGCTGGATGAAATTAGCGAGAGTGATTGGAGAAAGGAATTTTTTCACCCCGAT